>JAPKLW010001577.1:143244-170396 GCA_026898455.1 Plectranthus barbatus
CTCTCTCTCTCTCTCTCTCTCTCTCTCTCTCTCTCTCTCTCTCTCTCAGGGGGTGTAGAGGGTCGGGCCACACTTGCATTTCCAGCCCTCGGGCTCATAATTAGTGTAGAGAAGGCCGAAACGGGAGGTGGTGGTGGGAACTTGAATGGCTTCACATGGCATGCATCCATAGCACTTGTGCTCACACCTTGGTGGCCTTGATCCGATTTTCTTCACTTCCTTGTAATTTTCTCCTTCCTTCTCTAACTAAACATGCATGCACCAAGTTACACTACTAATTAATTAACTCATGACATGATATAATATATATGTATGTATACATGCATATATATATGTCGTGTAACTGTAATAAACTGATGAATCCTATTGACATGCATGTTTGTGTTGTGTACCTGATTTGGGATGAGAGTCTGGTTTTGGACCGTCCCTGACATGTCACAAATGAATGAGTTGTTAGAAAATGAACCAGATTCATGAATGAAAATGGGATGAGTTTAGAGAGAGAGAATGAACCTTGAGCATTGATATGATGAAGACCTCTGCAGCTTGATACTCCAACCAACACAAACAAGACAACAAAACAACAGATTCTTGCCCACATTTTTGCAGATTACAAGTTTTCAAAATGTGGAAGGAATAGTGGGAGAGATAAGTTTAGAGAAAGTTGAATTTTTGGGTGGCAACTTCTCCCTATATATTATAAACAACACCACTCCCATTTCCCATAAAGCTAGCTGCCTACAGGAAAACTTTCTTCATCACTATCTCTCTTCTTCTTCACTCTAGGTAGTGATCATAGAGTATATAGAGAGAGAGAGAGGTTGCTTTGCAAACAAGTGATTCTAAATTCTGAGTGAGCACAACTTTTTCAAATGCAGCTAAGCTGACAGAGAGCAAGAATCAAGAACCTTTTATCTTGAATAACTTGAATCATCAATACAAGCAAAGCAATAATGAATGAATGAATTAATATATATAATATCGAAGCATGCATGGAAACAGGAAATTATCTTGGAAGTAGTATGGACTGCAGAGCCGTAATTCTATCTCATACATGTCACATTTCTATAACTGGAACCACATTAATTAATTAAAGCTTTTACCAAATACTCCCTCCCCCTCCATCTTACGAAATTAGTCTCATTTGTCTTTTTGGTCCGTCTCATTTATTAGTCTCATTTCCTAAAATGATAAATTTTTTTACACTCATCAATAAAATATGGCAAAAACTTGCGTTAGGCAGACCTAAACGGTTTAGGCGGGTTTTATCCTACCCAAATGGGTTGACTCATCCCAAATAGGGTTTATTAATCTCAATTAGGGTATATTATATGGGTTTGAGCTTGGGTTAATGGATAAAACCCGCCTAAATCGTTTAGGCCTGCCTAACCCAAGACCTTCTCATAAAATATTAATTTCACTACACTCACTTAAAATTGGTTATCGTACCAAAAACAAATGGGACTAATTACATGGGACGGATGGAATATTAATTTAAATAAGGCTGCAGAATAAATCTAAGGTTAAAATTTTATCTAGTACCAAACATTAATCATCCTCTCATTTTTTTTTTGACATTCTAATTACAATTTATTTTTGGGAAATACCACATTTCGATTTACAGATAAATAATATATATAGAGAGATATTAGATTTGATATATTTTTTTAAAAAATATTACGTCAAATAAAAATGAATTTGAGCTTCTAGCTAGAATAATTACATCACCAATTGAAAAGTTATAAGTAATTAAAAAAACTGTTTTTTAAGTATAATATACTTTAGATATAGAGCATAAAATCATATAATTCTAAAATTTCTTAGTGTGAACCATTTGATTGAGTAGTGTAGATAGAAGGTGTGAGTTTTTGATGCTCAATTTTGTGTTAAGTAAAAATGAATTAATACTTTTTATCTTTACTTAGTCTATTATCCACGTTATATATTTTCCAATTAAAAAATAGTATATAAAAACTTATTATTGAAGAAGCATAAAGTAAATTTTTTTGCAAGGATTATTATCATTTACCTAATCAATATGATAATAAAAAGAAAAATAAAATCTTTTAATTTTGGTTGGAAATGCAAACAGCGCTTAGTGATTATAGAAGTTAAGAGTTTTGAGAAAAATCAAAACTTCAACTAGGCAACATTAATTCAACACTCAAAAAATGAAAAGAATAAATAAATAAATAAAAAGCAGCTGACTGTTGCTGAAAAAATAGGGCTACAAAATTAGGGTTCTTGGGATTAGGGCAGTGAGTCCACAGAATTAATATCAAATTTGGAATGTGTGTTTGACATTTGGTATTACCCAAAAAGGGGGCCCCCAATATTTGATGGATTGAAGAATGAAACTTTACAAAAAATATATATATATTAATATTAATATTAACTGGTACAATATATATTATTTATATAATTGATTAATTTATGGGATACAGCAGAGCATATGTAAGTCTCAAATGTCTGATTTGATGATTCACTGATCAAATGCATGCATTCTACACTTTGACTCGCTGTCTCACATCTCATCAATTCTTTTCTTTTAAGAATTACTAATTACTTTATATATAACGTGTTTAAATATTCATCCATAGTAATGTACGTGTAGTAAATATTTTCCACAGTATTAGTTATTACATACTAACAAGTACTATAAAATGTAAAAAAAAAATATGATCTTGTGAGAGATGTTTTTCACAAAACTTGTGTTTGATGAATTTCATAAGATTCATATTATAAATATTTTTTTATATATTATTTACTAAATAAAAATATATTATTTATTCAATACAAAATAAGAACATTATTTATTGAAGAGAAATACGTCATCTATTGAATAAAGACTAAATATATAATTTAATGTATAAATATACATAATTTACTAAATATTAAATACATCATTTACTGAAAAACTAGTAAAAAATATATTGATATGATAAATCTATCTCACAAAAAAAAAAAAATGACTATGATTAATTTGCTCACTTATTGATATGATAAATCTATCTCACAAAAAAAAAAAAAATGACTATGATTAATTTGCTCACTTATTGATATGATAAATCTATCTCACAAAAAAAAAAAAAATGACTATGATTAATTTGCTCACTCTCTCTATATGTTGTGGTTGTTTATGCAAATTTAGCAATTGTGCAAGTAGATTGTAATTTGTAAATCAACACACAAAGTAACAAAGGAAAGTTTAACTTCAGTAACAAATTTACGTTATTGAGTAGTTCGTCTTATTTCTACCCCTATCAAAGCTTTCAATAAACTATAAAGAATTAATGAGGTTTTAAATAAGATCGCGGCCCATAATCCTCTCAAATATTAGGCCCATCGCAAGTCAATTAAGTTTGAATTAGACAACTAAGTCCAACACAACTCAAACTAGGGTGTAAAATGAGTAGAGTAATTTGACATTTTCTTCGACAAAATCTATTTTGTAATAAAAATATAAAGTTCATATTTATGACCTCTTAGTTCAGGCAAATTGCTTTTAAATAAAAATATATTTATTTATCAAATATGTTAATTTTAAACTTCAAAATATTAGATTCACGAGTTCATGAATCAACTTATTTATTAAATTGATTTAAAATGTAGAACTATTGATTTTATAAAACTAATATTTAAATTTTAAAAGTTATCATCGCATATTCTTGCGCATCGCTCAAACTTTAAATCGAGAAATAGTTAAAATAGTTGGGACGAGTTCTCTTAACTTAGCGAGATACATTTATTTATGATTATATACATTAAAAAATAAAATGTATGCTAATTAGTTGTGGCTATAAAGTGTTAGATTTAATTTGAATGCTACAATTAACGAGAAAATATGAATTTCATAACAAAGAATTCAAACAATAGTTATCTTAGGCCAAAATACATGAACTCACAAGATCTAAAAATAGTATAATTCTAAAATGAGGTACTGTGACATATGAAGTATATGCATTATCGGAGATTGAAACAAATATCGAATGAAGACCAACATAATTGACAAGATTACCTGGAACCTTATAAATGAGATAAATAAAGTGCAAAACAAATATCATATTATGATATTATAATTGAAGATATCAAAAGAGTTGATGAGAGAGCGAGATTGAATGTGTAACCTTCAACACATTGAAGAGTTTGAAGTCTAGATTTAATGTAACGCCCCCAATTGACCTTCCCAATTTGGAGCCACGTTACATTGATGTTTCAGGTTTTGTCAAACACACTTCAAGAAATAATAAGCGGAAGACTTTATCTTAATTAAAATATAAGAGTATTCAACAAAGTACTTCGAGTCAAGATTTAAATAACACACATTTTAAGTTTATAACACGTTTTGAAAAGTAAAACACACATTTTAAGTTTTTACTGAAATAGTTCCCCACCTCGTTCTCGGCTTTTGGCTAGATGTCTTTAGCTAGAATGAGCTTGAACAATCCTTGCTTTCAATCTCCTACAATTAAATAGGGTTCTCGAGTCAATACGATATATCTAGGACAATATATCTTAATTGTAAATAAGCAAGACTCGAAAGAACTAGGATTGAACGACAACTTATAACAATTCAGGCCTCTGTGTCGACCGACAGGGATCTGTGTCGGTCGACACACCCTTGGTCGACACCAACTCAGTTCGGTCGACACACCTTGGTCGACATGGACTCAGTTCGGTCGACACACCTGGGTCGTCAAGAGCATTTCGATGGCTTCTGTCGATCGACACAAGTTCTGTCGATCGACATGCCTCTCGTCGACCTTCCTGTCGATTATTCTCATGTCGATCGAAATGATTCCTATCGACCGACAGGTTCGTTCGATAAGTTACCCGACAGAAGGCCTCCCTGTCGATTGACAGGATTCCTGTCGACCGACAGGAGTCATCTTCTCCACGGGTCTCGCCGGAGCTGAGCCTGCAAATCGCCATATCTTGCGATTTTGCCTGCCGATGACACATGCAATCACATATTCCGACTCCTCTAACCTCAAGGAACAAGAATCTACCCTTGAAATATGGAAATAAGACGGAAAGCGAAGACATGAAATACCTCGCCGGAGCTCCTCCGTTCACGGCGGCGGTTGCGATTTCTGGCGTCCAAATGGAGCTTTCTCGACTTCCGAATGTTCCCTACACAATGGGGAGTTCAATTCTATGGTCAAAACTCCGGAATTTGGCCGGATAAACGAGTTATACGAAATTAAAATCGAAATCGCCACTTGAACTAACCTCAACTTCGAACCTCAATAACTTGCTCGTTTCTCGTCCCCTCGGAGCCCACAAGTACTCAAATCGAAGCTCGGCTCGAGAGCTATCAGATGGTGGTGGTCGCACGTCGGTTAGTTGCCGGAATCGGCCGGGGAATGACCGGAAAAAGGGCTGACGGGTTTGTGTGTTGGGGAGCTTCTCACTCTTCTCTCTCTCTCTAAGATTATAACATAAGGTAAAAAGATTATACTATAATTCTTCCTTCTATTTATACCTCTTGTATAATTACAATTTCTCCACATATAATATATGTAATTATACACATATAATTATACATTTATTCATGTATAATCACCTCAAAATCATTCCACCTTATTTCTCCAAAATCCTTCTAATTCATAATGTATTTCCACAATAATACATCCAATAAATCTTGTTATTTTCTCCAAGATTATAGAGTAATTAAGCTCAATCACATAATTAAATTCTCCAATTCCACTCAAAATCTCTCAATTGTTCCTCAATTAAATGTATAAATCCTTACAAAAGCTTAATTAAGCTTGGGGCATTACATTTAATATGTATAAAGTATGCATCAATGCAAATAATTAAATATATATATCCAATGATGTAAAAAATAATTTGTATAAGTACACCAGTTATAAAATTTTGTTTTGTGTTGGTCCGAGATCAGAGTTAGGCTAATTATGTGCGGCGGAAGTGTTTCAAAGTTAAGCCATACGAGCTGGTGATTCTGGCACCAACTCAAGTTCATAAATAGTTTGTTTTGTTGGTGGAATATATTACTTAGCCAATTTCAGTAATATACTCCAACACTTGATGTGTTGGAGTTTTAATCCACTTATGAAATTTAAAGAAAAAAGTAAATAACACAAGAATTTATAGAGATTTGGACCAAATCGTTTTGCATCCTCTCTTCAGACGCGCAGTCTGAAATTACTAATCTGCTAATTACAAAGATATCAATGATATATTGCTAGCTAGCTGGTGAATGTCATGTCTACCAGCCCACTAGCGGACTTGCCAAGTCCATTGCAATCAAGAACTTCTTCAGGCTTGAAGCGTGGACACAACACCTTGACCTTCAAAATAGACGTGAGAGTTTGAGTTCTTCTCAAGAACGTCAGTTATTGGTATACACCCGTGAGTTGTCACTTGAGAAGTGAACACTACAATATATTATCTTCTTTAGGGAGTAAGAATAGGAAAATAACTCTTGCTTGAAGCATAGAGCCTCATGTTCAAGAAGGAACACGAGAAGCTAATAGAATTTGCCTAAAAGATTTAGAATAGGGAAATGGTAGCTTTCGGAAAATTGACAGAGATCAAGGAATAGATTCTTCAATCTGTAAGATCGTAACCTTCTCAAGGTGAATTACGACCTCTATTTATAGGCGCTCCTTGGAAGGTTTGAATCTCTTGCCGTTTAGAGCCGTTGTGAGACAAAAGGAACGCGTCCTATCGACGTCTCATTCTTCTAACTCGTAGTGTCCTTTTTGTCAGAGCAAGTGGACACTTACTGCATCGGTCAGAATGGTTCTTTTAGCCAGTCCGAAGAATATTTGCTAGTTAATTCCTTAGACGAACAAAACTTTGAATACATCAGACAGTTCTCTAATCTTAAAGTCTGGTCTTGAGAAAGGTCCTTGCTTGTTCTGGCTTGAGTGTGTCTTCTAGCTAGTTGGGTAGCGCCTTGCTGGTGACGTCTTGCTAATAAGCTTTGTGCTGGTAATATTCTAGCTGATGATGACATATTAGCCAGCTCCTCTATCGATACTTTGCTGGTAACAGAGTGTTAGCCAGTAACCCCTACAATCCTATTTGCTGGTAAAGATTTCGCCAACAAATTCCCTAAGACTAGTAAATTGCTTCCATTACAACTCGATAATTCCTATATAAGATATTAGAAAGCTAATCTAGCTAAGCATACTTATGTAGTGGAATGCTTGACTTATCACAACAACATATAAAAAAGGAATTATTAACAATAATTCTTAACATTTTGTTTCTCAAAATTTTGAGAAAGAAAAGAGAAGTAAAAGTTGAAAGTTTATGATTTTCTAATAATAAAATATTGAAAGTGTTAGGCCCATCATAAGTCATTAAATTTTGAACCTGACAATGAATTCCAACACAACTCAAACTATTGACTAAGGTGTAAATGAGTAGAGTAATTTGGCATTTTCTCAACAAAAGCTCATTTTATTTATAAAATATGTTAATTTTGAATTTCACAATGTTAAATTCATGAGTTCATGAATCAACTTAATTAGTAAATTGATTTAAAATGTAGAACTATTAATTATATAAAATTAATATTTAAATATTAAAAGTGAGATACATATATTCATGATTACATACATTACAAAAATAAATATATGCTAATTAGTTGTGGCTATAAAGTGTTAGGTTTAATTTGGAATATTAAATCTTTATTTGAATATATATATATATATATATATATATATATATATATATATAATACTACTATAATAATTAATAGTTGAATTGTAAATATACAAATATTGACTTAATAGATCAGTTATAAATTCAGTCTCATTCCAATAACATATTTATTTTGGTTTTTCTTTTCCCCATCAGAGAAAACATACGAGAAGAGAAACTGTACTCTTGGAATATCGAATTGAGTCAGATCCTCAATTATGATTTCAAATTATTGCCTCCGTTTTTTTGAATTATCAATTTATCATTATAGAGTAATAATTAGGCTAAAACTTATATTAAGATAAACCCTAATATGAATATTTATTTCTAGCATAAAACTCGAAGTCTAAACTTGTATGTATTTCATTTTGTTATATGATTAATTAACCTTTTTGGTGATTTTAAAATTAGCGTGTATTGCCAACTAATTTATTAACGTTTGAACCAAAACTTAAATAAGAAATATAGATGAGTTCGAAAATCTACATCAACAACAATACTTGGTTCTATCCGTTACTTAAATTTCCATTTTCTTGTTTCACACTTTTTTGCATTTCTTTGGTATCTCACATGCATGTTTGTCGATTTTATTAATGTTACGTCTTTCTTTCACGCTACCAGCACCAAGACTTCTATAAATGACAATTACATATCGACATATAATTAGATAGGGATGTTAATTGTGTTGGTTCATCAAGTTTTAAGTTTGCTTTATTAGGTTATCGTATAGAGTGGAAATAAATCAAATTAAAAAGTTAATTGACCCATTTAAAAAGCTTGTTCTTTTAAAACACTACAAGAAACTCTAATTTTTGCGACAGACCAAAAAAGGGTTGCTATTTTGCAACGGATTTACGACCTACAATGACTTCAATGCTGAATAAATTAAATCCGTCGCTACTTATCCTGCGAAATAAGGACGCCCAAATTTTGCGACGGACGGACTAACAACGTAATAATTCGTCGCTAAATTTTGCGACGAAAATTCCGTTGCTAATCCGTCACAAATTTTAGATTCTTCTAAAGTAGATATATTATATAAAACATGAAAAAAAATAATTGGTGTACTTGGTCCAGTGGTAAATACTTCCACCTTCGCTGAGAGGTAAAGAGTTTGAATCCTCTCGAGCGCAACGATAAGAAGTCTTGGACCGGTAGATCTAGATCGGACCAACTGGCTAAACCGGTAAAAACCGGTTCAATAATATAAATTAAATTTAATTATTTAAATGGAAAATTGACGACAGATTTGCGATGGAAAATTGTTCGCTAAATTTTTTGTGATGGAACGGTTTCGTCGCAAAAATCTTAGCGACGGACAAAATCCGTCGCAAATTGCTGATTTGCAATGAAATTGTTCCCTTTTGCGATAGATTTTTTCGTCGCAAATTCGTCATTTTTTGGTTGTGAAACATGCCAAACCAAGAATTTAAAATAGACCTACAATGTCTAATAAATTAACCCATTTAAAAAATAATATATTACTCCATTCGTCTCACATAATTAGTCTCATTTAATTTTGCCACAATAACCAAGGAGATATATAAAGGGAAATTCATTATTTATTAGTGTGAGTGAATTATTTTTCTATTTTTGGTAATTGACTATTATATAGGATAAACAAAAATAGAAAATAAGACTAATTTCATTAAGATAATATATTTATATAGATTATTAAATATTTGCTATTAAAATTATATAATATATTTATGATTTAAAAATAAAACATGCATCATTATAAACATAAAGTAGGTTTAAATAGGTCATTAACAAGCTAAAAATCATGTTTACGTTATTGAAAAGGTCAAACTCAAATCTAGGATCAAATCTAGGAGTAAGCATAAGTCAAGCTAGCATCGACTCGAAATTAATTTGATGTTAATCGAGCTCGAGCTACTCGAGTAGTCGTCGGGCTCGAGCATTATGATATTCAATTCAATTGGCTCGCGAACCTTATCGAGCTCGAAGATTAAACGAGCTCGAGTCGAGCTTGAGTTCGAGTTAGGCTAACGAACTTTATCGAGCTTATTATAATTTAAATTTATTATTATTTAATAATAATTTTTCAATAAAATTTAAAATGAATTAAAACAATCGAGCCGAGTCGAGTTTGACGAGTTTGACACCGAGCTCGAGCTTGTAAATTTGAGCTCGAGTTTAGAATTTTTAAATCAAGCTCGACCTTGAGCCTGATCATACTCAACACGACTCGTAATCATCCCTACTCAAATTTATAAAAAGACTTATTATAAATAATTGATCAGATCAAACTTCTTTAATCTAAAGCACAATCTGACCTATTCCACCTCAAATTGTCAGTATGTTATTTACTTTGAATAATATATTATATGTACCTATATAAATAATTAATAATAGTATTTTTTCTTAAATTGGGTAAACTTTTCAATTAGTCAAATTTATGATAATACTAGATTTACCCGGCATGCAATGCACGAAATAAATATATGGTGTCTTATGTTATAATACCATGATATCATTAATAATTATATATTTCAAAACAAAAAATTATCCATAGTTAAAAATATGCTTTTTTAGAAAAATAAACCAATTTGTTTTAATGATTAATCTTCAGTTTTATTAATCTTAATGACATACGAAACTATTGCAAAAAATATTCGTTAAAATTCAAAGGACAATCTTGGATATGTAAATTTAATTGAAAATATTATGTTAGCTTTAAAATATTAAATATCTAAAAGTAAAAAAAATAAGATTTATATAAGTTATAAATATTTATATATTCTATTGTATCTATTTTTAAATGTTGTTAAAAATCATAAATTAACATATCCTCCAACTAAATGAAAATAATCATATATAAGTTATGCATAGTTCACAGTTTTAAAACAAAATGTCAAACTATATGATTTCGAAAAATATAACATAAGTAATTTTTAAAATTTTATTTTATCTGAGATTTTATTACAATACAATTTTATTTTTAGAAATACAATACAATTATTTGTGCTCTTTTGTTATTGTGCTTCAATACAATATTATACATCACACATATTATCCCATAAAAAATATTATATTTTTATAATTTTAAAAATATAAATATAATTAATTAGTGAGATATAATATTTAAAGAAAAAATAACAAATATAATTTTTTATATTTTATATTGTATATCTATATAATAAAGTAAATAATAAGTAAAATAAAATATAATTTAATATTTGACAGAAACAATTTTTTTCACTACTCTTAATATAGTAGATACATAGATAAAAAATTTCACGACATTGATTTTCAATTTTAAATAATAGGCTATTATATATATACCTCTATTATATATATATATATATATATATATATATATATATATATATATATTATGCTATAGTTTATATCAAAACTAAAAAACTCCCCCTACCAAATGGAAAGTGGCGAAAATCAGGTAATGTGCTTAAATAAAAATAATAATAATAATTCATTAAAAAAATAATAATAATTCATAAAAAAATAATAAAAAATAGCGGGAACAGTTTTTGCATGACTATTCTGCTTTAGTATATATATAGATATTAATGACAAAATATTTTATCACGCTCCTAGATTGAAGACAATGATAATACTTCTACAATGCTACATTATTTCATATTACTTTAATGATGAATGTAATTCGCCGTTATTTTCAATTTGTATTAATTATATAACTCCTATCATCGTTCAAATTGCAAATTTGCGACACATTAGTGACAAAAAAAGTCACGATTTAGCGACGGACTAACGATGGAATAAAAATTTTTGTTACGGATCTGCGACAAAATATTCCGTCGTAAAATTTAGCGATGAAAAATATTGTCTCAAATCCGTCGCAAAATTCCTTTTTTTTTTTTAATATGTATATTTTTTGCGAAGGTCTCATGTTAGAGCCTCCAAGAAGAAAACCGATGCCTGCAAGAAGAAAATCAATTGCCTGCAGGAGCTGCTGTCACTTCCACATTTTCGACCAAAGGTCTTCGCGCCCAGCACCTCACAGCAGACACTACCAATCCATCAACAAGACCTCATTGAGGACTTTGAACAAGGAATAGAGAAGACGCCTCATGCACACACTGGAGGTGCCCTCGACATGCACGATCGAGGGAAAAGACCCAGGACTGGAGTTGATTTTAACATCGGTGCAGTGACAGATGGTAACCAATGCTTTCCGCGCCCTGGAGAACAAGCTCGAGCAGAAGATGGAGTACTACGACTCATTACGTAGTAATAGTTCCATCAGGACTCATGCCTCTTAATCTACGAGTTACTTTAACGAGCTGTACAGAGCAAACTTAGCATTTTATGAAATTATTTTGAATTTGTGGTCTACTTCAGATACACCTCAAAGCAGAAGGGGTTATTGTTGGGGCCAAGGCCCAAATGGACTTGCCCAGGCCCATTAAGAAGGTCCACGGTTCCAGCCCAAGCTCCTAGACTAGCTCAAGACATGCAACTCAAATATACTATGCAGCTATAAGGAGCTGCGCAGGTGCATCACCTCATGTCAAACTCAAGTAGGAGCAATATACAACAACTAGAAGAAGCTGGTCAAAAGTCGATAGGGGTCCATTCGAGTCGCTACTTGAAGGAGGTCTTTAAGGGAGGTCAACTCCAGCTGATCTTAAGAACAACTTCAACTGGTCACCTCAAGGAGGTCATTCCCAGCAGGTCAAAACAGCAGGTCGTGAAGAGCAGGTATCCGAAGAAGGTCACCAAAGGAGACCTCCTCAAAGAGGTCGTCGAGTGCACTTCCTCAAAGGAGGTTGTCTAAAGTTGGTCTCTGGATAAGGTCATCGAGGTCGCAGCTGGCGGATAAGGCAAAGCAGTTGCGAGAAAATCGCCAACAGTTGCAGCATCTCCTATCTTCGCGGAAGCAGCTTCAACCACCCCTAAAAACGTAGGGAATGTGGCTGCTAGGGTTTAGAATGTTAGGGGACTTGTATTTGGGCCCCCTATAGTCTATAAATAGGGGGAACCTCGTCACCTTTCCATTCTAATCATTTAAGCACCCATAAACGCTTATTTGCTTAGCTGAGACTCTGCTGTAGCAGCTGCTCGACCTGCTACAGTTCAGTGCTCCAACTCCTTGTATCTCTATTATAGTTCACTATGCAACTACTTTTCCTATTTAATAAACGGTTAATAATCTTCTTTATTTGCTTTCAGCAATTTATTTATATCTTTGTACTTGTTATTTTTGCATCGTTTCCTGTTATTTCTCCTTGGTTCCTTGGGCCCTGTATCCGTATGAAATCAATCATCAACAACATCTTTTTTTTAATAAATGATGTATTTTACTATTAGTAATAATATTATTAAAGAATTATAGATTCATTACTAACAATTATGTATTTCATTATTAATAATGATACTCTATTTGATAAATGAGATATTTCAAAGTATTTTTATTTATTTTAAATGATGTATTACTCAATTTAAAAAGTGTGTTTTTTTATTAAATTTATATTATAAAATACTCCCTCCGTCCCATAACATTAGTCTTGTTTCATTCCGGCACAAATACTAATGCGAGTAGAGATAGAGGAAATTAATATTTTATTAGTAAGTGTGTATTAATTTTCCATTTTAGGAAAGATGACTAATGTTTGGGACAGACGAAAAAGGAAAACAGAACTAATATTATGGGACGGAGGGAGTAAGATTTATGAGAGGATGTCACATAAAACCTTCATACATCATTTCGTATTTACTGTAGCGATCCTTAAAATATTTCACCAAACTCTAGAAAGCAACTAAATTCTCTTAAACAATATATTATTAGCACGATTTCTAAGTATACTTTTACAAGTCATAGAGTTGTTTCCTTACATTAACTTTAAATATACACACCTTCTCACACACTCAGATATCTCTGGAGAAGCTTAAACTTGTGATCACTCAATTACAAATACAATAATTCAACCACTACATCTCGAGCGAAAGGACGAATTATTTTCTTATCAATTAGAGTTTATAATTTGAATGTTTAATTTTCAGTTTTAGTCAATATTTAATTGTAATAATTTAATAATTTATAAGTTTTGATTTTTTACGTATATATATATTAATTAGAGTATGTTATTTGATTAATTCTTATTTTTATACTAACTTATGAAAATTAAGTATTATAATAACAAAATAATAATTAATAAGTGAAGCACATTTAGGAGTGTGTACAATCTGATTTAAAGGTTGAGGTATAGCCAAATCCAAGGAAACCGTTCGAAAATTTAGAAAACCAAAAGCAGCCAAATAATTATCCAAATCTAATTGCTCAACCATATTAAAACTATTTGTTTCGATTTATTTAAACAATTTAAAGTTGACTAAACAATTTAAAATATTAGTCAACGAATAATAAAAATAATTAATTATTTCTCTTCGACTAGCCAAATTAATTTAATTTTTATATTTGACTTATTTGAGGCATATCAATATATCATTACACACTCCTTCCTTTAAATAGTGAGGATCTTATCCCAAAACTCAAGTCAAATGAAGAAATGGGAGAGAATTGATCTTTCATAAGAAAATGGAGAGAAACAATTAATATTAGAAGCCGATTTGTGGGCGTTTTAATTGCAGGTTGAGTTAATTCAATCAACGCAATATTCATTCAAATTTCACTAATCACCAATCTCACATTAATTAATCTTCCAAATTCCCACCTTTCTCTCACCAAATCATCTTCTTGCAGTTTGCTCTGAATAATATTATTCACATCATCTCTCTCTCTCTCTCCCTCCTGGTTCTACCATGTCTGCCAAGATGAGTTTACTGCTGTTTATCATGTTCGATTTTCTTCTGATTCAAGCTTTTGCAGCAAACTCCTCAGAGATATTGTATGAAGTCGATCCATTCATAAAGGTGTACAAAAATGGTACGGTCGATAGATTGACGGGGACAGCCACCATCCCGCCGTCGCTCAATCCGAGGTCTAGGGTTCTGTCCAAAGACGTCTTCATCCAACCATCCCTCAACATTTCAGCTCGACTTTTCCTGCCGAAAACCGCCGCCACCAGCCGCGCGAAACTGCCTCTTCTAGTCTACTTCCACGGCGGCGCGTTTTTCACCGAGTCGCCCTTCTCTCCCACCTACAGCAACTACGTAGCCTCCGTCGCCGCGGAAGCCAACGTCGCCGCCGTCTCGGTTAATTACCGCTTAGCCCCCGAGCACCCTCTCCCCATTGCTTATCAAGATTCTCTCCTTGCCCTAAAATGGGTTTTCTCCCAGTCCAAGAAAGGCAGAGAGACATGGCTCCGAAACCACGTCGATCTCGACCGCGTCTTCATCGGCGGGGACAGCGCCGGAGGCAACATCGCCCACAACGTGGCGATGCGGGTCGGGTTGGAAAAAACGGGTGTTCGAATCGAAGGAATGTTTCTGAACTGCCCACATTTCTGGGGAAATACCAGAATTGGAAACGAAGCAAGTTACCCTAAGGAGTATATAGATTCTGTGGAGGCCATATGGATCCATGCATACCCTAGCTCCCCCGGGTTCGACGACCCGGCGTCGAACCTGGAGAAGGACCCGAATCTTGGGAAGCTGGGGTGCAGGAAGGTGCTGGTGTATGTTGCAGAAAATGATGTGTTGAAGGATAGAGGGTTGCTTTATCTGAAGGCATTGGAGAAGAGTGGGTGGGAAGGAGTAGTGAAGGGTGTGGAGGTGAAAGGGGAGGGTCATGTCTTCAATCTAGGGTCTCCAAACTCCACCAAGGCTAAGGAAATGATGAAGCATGTGGCTTTCTTTCTTAATCATTGACAGATTCGAGCTTTCAAGAAAACATTGATGTATGTTTAAGATTAATGTAAATTTATGAAAAAATATATATATTTTTATACTAATTTTAATGTCTATTTATGATTTTATATGTTCGTGCCAATTATTGTTGTGTATAGGTGATTATTATATTGTGTTTTTTGGTTGGTGGAAATTAGGAGTCTCTTTCTTCTCAAATATCAATGAGACTATTTAATGGCATGCCATTCTTAAATTACCCCATTTATAAAAAAATGTCTGCACAGATTTATTTATTTTTTTTCATTTTTTCATTACAACAATTAGGGTGAAAACTCTTTTAAAAACAAATTAGGTTCAAAAGTTGCATAAAAATTAAATGGGATAGACAATTTCTAGACAGCACCTAGTTAACTAACCTATTTTTTTCATTTCACATTTTTAATTGTAGATATATTATAAAATAAAAAGTTACTGCATCAAAATAGTTTTTCAATCGAGATTTTTAAATGATCCAGCAAAACATAGCTAGATGAATATTCATCCAAGCATTAATCATTACAGCAAAGCAACCAAATAGATCAAAATAATAATTTCATATTTTTTTTTAAGTTAAATTTTTTTTTTCAAAAATCAAAACATCTATAAAAAACAAAATACTATACTAAACTTTAGCTTTTTTATATGGATTTTAATCAAAAAGATATAATTGATGGCTACAAATAGTCCATTACAACAAATAATCTAAAACTGTCTAACTTAAACTGGCTTTATAATTTTGAATTTAAAGTTCTAAACCAATTTTTACAATATAATCGATACATGCAATCTCGGTCAAGAATTAGATAATTAACAACCTAATAAGCTAGTACACTACAATAAAAAGTAAACTATTTTGAGAAGTAGTGCGTGACAACATGCCTAACCCTAAATGATTTTGATTAATTCAATGTAACTATTTTTAGAAAATAATATATGAGTGTCGATCTAGGAGCCCACATGGGTAAATGTTTGTCCATAATTATTTTTTGGTTATATTGAAACATACCCCTCTATTTAAATAGTATATCTCAATAAAATAATATGTAAACATTGTTCAAATTAAAAATTAATATTTTGTTTATTTACAAATAAATCAAATTAAATATAAATCCATATAAACAATTATAATTTCTACGCATCGCATAGGTGAAATACTAGTATTTTATTATAATTAGTCGTTGGCCACAATATACTACAAAACTCGACAAGTGTGTATTTGCATTTACATTAATTCAATCAAGAGTCAAAATAAAAATATATTACACATCTTATACGTGTGAAATTAGTATATAAAAAAGTAGAAGATAGCGTAGAATGGATATTTTGAGTTGGTAGTCTAATCTTACAATCTTACACGTTTTTTTAAATATAAGAAATATTTGAAGTGTAGGAAACCTAAAACCAAAGTCCATACCTGTAGCAAATATTGCTTTATGTGAATTATTATTCGTATTTTTCTATATATGTTGGATACCACTAAAAGAAAATTTAAAATAGCGACGGAAACCTTATGTAGTGACGGATTAACGAGGAATTATTAGAAATGGAAAATTCCTAGCGCTAATTTTGCACGAAGTTCTTTTCCCTTAAAGAACTTCTTGGGGTCGGTGTCAAACTCTTCTCTTATGCACTTTTGGGCTTTTCGATTTCGAGTGGGCTTGCGGTTCTTGGGCTTCTGGCTATTTGGGCTGAGGAACTACTGAATGGGCCTGGGCCCTTGTAGTCTGGCCTCAATAATAGTCCCTTTTGATTTCAGTCTTTATCAAATATAGATGTTGGAATCAAGACTTCCAGTCCGAATGAGTTATAGAGTGCAAGGTTTTGAGGCGTCCGGGAGACAGTCCTCAGGGCCCGGGAGGTGCTTTTGGGGAGAGCAACTCCTATATGGAGTAACCTGGATATTCCTCCGAGTCAGTATGATGATTCTCTGGGAATGCAAGCGTATGACTGTATTGGGTGGCATAGAAATATCGTCCCGTAGGCCAGTGCATGGGTCCGGGGAGTGTTATCTTGTATGGTGCGTTACCGTCATGCGTGCACTCAGTCTAGGCTCCGGGAGCGCTTGCAGGGTGAGTTCTGGCGGATCTCAGGGCACTCGTGGGTTCTTTTGGGGAAGTCGCACATTTTTATTGATTGTGCCGATCGCGTCAGAGTTCGTCCCGCGGCTGCAGGATTTAGCTGCGTCTTGACTGATCAGGTCGATAACGAGGGTGCTTTGGGGTCGCGAACAAGCCCCGATGGTACACAATGTCGAGCATGAAATTGGTTGGCTTGGGGTTTTGTTGCCCTTACAGTGGCACGTTCGTAAATAATTGCAACTCTGGGGTCAATTTCTGGAAGGTGAACTGTTTTTGTTTTAAATTCGCGATAACCTCCTCATTTCTTCACTTTGCATTTTTGACTTCATAACTACCTCTTGGCCATCTCTCTTTTCCTTTCTTGTGCCTCAAACTGCTCTAGCGATGTTGCGATTCCAGCTATACTCTATTGATTTTCTCGATCGTCGTTCGTCTCTCCTATCATTTAGGTATACTCATCTTTCTTACTGTGTTCCTCGTTCTTTCTTGATTTACTGAACATGGGCATCTTGTTGGAAAGAAGGGAAGAAATCGTCAAGATTGGAGATCAAATCATAAAATGAAAGGATCGAATTCATAGGATCAAGATTAGAATTGGATTATTGTATTTTCCTTTAATAGATTATCATCTCTTCTCTATTTAATGTAATAGTGTAAACAGTAGAAAATACACAAAAAAAATATTACCCCTTTCTTCACCTTCGTCTCTCTTAACCATGCCAATCCTTAATTTTAACATGGTATCAGAGCAGGTTCCGATACCTAGGGCACATAAGCGAATTCATCATAGCCCTTAAACCCAACCAAAACCAGCAAACTTTTTTTTTTTGGGCTCAGATTTACCTTTCTAACTCACCCTGCAAATAAACCACTACAATAATGGCAGAAATTGTCCCAATTCAGCAAGATTTATCGGCACAAATTGCCAACCTTGTCAAACAAACTGAGAACATTACACTCAGTTTTAAACTCGATGAAAACAATTACCCTCTATGGGCACGACTTATGAAAGTTGCCATAGGAGGGAGAGGAAAGCTGAAACACATTACAGGAAACCCACCGCCACCAGCACAGGATGCACCAGATTTTCCACAATGGGAAGAATCGGATTTGATGGTCTTCTCATGGCTAATATCCAATATGGATAATAGCCTTATTCCCAGCTTTGCCCACCATTCAACGACTAAATCCATGTGGGACAGTCTCATAGAAACTTATGGATCCGGAACCGACCCACTGCAAATATACGATCTTGAGACCAAGGCAAACAAGGTCACACAAGATGGTAGGGGTGTGCACGGTTCGGCCGAAACTGGTCGAACCGGCCAAACCAAATTAATTTGGCCGGTTTGGTTGGTTTGAAAAAAATGATTGGCCGGGTTGATTTGAAAAATCTCAAACTTGATGATTTGGTTTGGCCGACGGTTTGAAGGTTGAAACCGGCCGTTTTGGCCGGACCGGCCGTATAAATAATTTAATTTTAAATATAATAATGATAATAAAATATCATTTGATAGAAAGCTAAAATATCAATTATATTGATATATATATCCGATGCTTATATTTTTCCAATTGAAACCCTATAAATCAACATATATTTAATTATTTCTTGCAACCATAATATTATTTATTTATTACTTATCTCATATTTATAATTAATGACAAACGAGATATATTTATATTAGTTTTATTTTGTGTATCATTATTTCATTAATATCTAATAATAAAATTGATATACAAGTTTCATTTTTTTGTAATATTATTAGTTGAATAATCTTCAAACCGTTTAAACCAGCCGAACCAAACTGTTATAATATGGTTTGGCCGGTTTGGTTTGAAATAATTATTTGGCTGGTTTGGTTTGTAAAAATTTCAAACCGTACCTATTGATTTGGTCCGTACTTTGCCCCTTAAACCGGCCAAACCAGACCGTGCACACCCCTACAAGATGGGAGGAGTATTGAAGTATTCTGGAACCAACTCAAGTCAATTTGGATGAGTATAGATCGGCGGGATCCGAATCCCCGAAAGTGCTGTGAGAAAGGGATTTAAGAACACGCCCAAAACGTTGCACAGCGTCGTATTTTTCACTTCCTATCGGGATTAGACCCAAGGTACGATGGAATACGAAGGGACATGCTCAAGGAGACTCCATTTCCCACAGCAGAGGCAGCGTTCGCAAGAGTGCGAAGGGAGGCTGCCCGGCTTCAAATCATGAAGCCTTATCCGACGGAATAGGCAGTGGGCTGGCTACAAAACCGAGCAACACTTCATCACGATTCACAGGGAATCGTGGGAATCAGATCAGCCGTAACAACCAAGGCTAAAAAACACAAATCGATCGGAGTCAGTTGGATTGTAGTAAGATGACTTGTTCCCACTGTGGCAAAAAGTGACACACTCGCGAAGAATGCTTCCACTTAGTTGGTTTTCCCGACTGGTGGGAAGAGAATAAGAAGAAGACGACTCAGGCGAGGGCCAAATCTGCCGTTGGACTGGAGCACCGAAGCAACTCTGAGGCAACCACGGCAGTGGACGCCATCGGAGATGAAGAGGAGATAGCTTTTGGAGGATCGGTAATCTCCAGAGATGGAGGACTGGGGCAGCGCAAATGATGCCAGGTATAGGATTTGCTTGCCAACCAAATCCTACCACTCTTAATTCTCTGTCATATGCTAAATGTAATACTGTAGATGATAATGGTAAAACCCATCAGTGGATTTTTGATTCCGGAGCTACAGACACGATGACTTTTGACTGTAGAGACTTTACTAGCTCCTCTAACCCAATTAGAACACACATCCAAACTGCCAATGGGGAATTATCAGTTGTTAAAGGTGCCGGGGTAGTGGGAATCTCACCAACTATACAATTGTCAAATTGCCTTTTTGTGCCTTCTTTGTCTCATAAATTACTATCTATCAGCCACGTTACGAAGGAACTTAACTGCTCTCTGATCCTGCACCCTCACTTTTGTGTCTTACAGGATATTCGGACGGGCGAGATCATTGGGCGTGGCACTGAGTGGAACGGGTTGTACTATGTCGACGAGATAGCTCCTAAAAGCAGTGTAATGTTGGCTCATGGCTCACCTAACCGGGCACTTTGGCTATGGCACAGGAGACTTGGTCATCCTTCTATGGGTTATCTCAAACTTCTTTTCCCAAATCTAGTTAAAAACAATTCTTTATCTTGTGAATCATGCATTTTGACTAAAAGCCACAGACACTCGTATCCTCTGAATAATACCCGGGTTGATTCTGTTTTTTCATTAGTGCATTCGGATGTTTAGGGTCCCTCTCCAATAATGGATAATCATAAATTTCATTTTTTTGTGCTATTTGTGGATGACTGCACTAGGATGACATGGGTTTACTTATTAGAACATAAATCCCAAGTGTATGAAAAATTTATCCACTTCTACAACATGATACAAACCCAATACCAAAAGAATATCCAAATTCTCCGAAGTGATAATGGGGGGGAGTTTATAAACACGAACATGAAAGACTTCTGTTTAAAAAAATGGCTCATCCATCAGACCTCATGTCCCTATTCCCCAGAACAAAATGGGGTAGTAGAACGAAAAATAGAGCTGTTCTGGAAATTACACGTTCTATCAAGATTGAATCTCGGGTTCACTCTTTTTTCTGGCCCGAAGCCGTGGCCACTGCCGTATATCTCTTAAATAGACTTCCCACAAAAATCCTTAAACTTCAAACACCACTCCAAACATTGTCCAAATCAACAAAATCCCTCCTGCCTTAACCATGCAACCCCGTGTATTTGGATGTTCTGTTTTTGTCCACATTCCTAGACATGAACGCACCAAACTCTCACCGTGCGCAGAAAAATACATCTTTGTGGGATATGGGATACATCAAAAGGGGTATCGTTGTTACAACCCTAAAACACACCAAATCATCACCACTATCCATTGTCATTTCCTGGAAACCGAGTATTTCTATAAACACCAACTTAGCGGTCAGGAGGAGAAGTCTAGTGACCCACTAAGCTGGCTTCTCTTGCCTGATGACCCTTCTGAACCAGAACCTGAACCTGAATCATCTGTGCCTGCTAACATTACACATGCTTCGCTGGAACAGCTCCCCGACATCAACAGCCCATCCTCAATGCCAATGCCATCTCCAATGTCTCAACCGAACAGAATGTCCGAGGTAAGAAACTCCGACTCTGATGATTCTACTGTTGAGGTTCTTGAACCAACTAATGCAGTTGACAAGTAGTACATTCTGCCACCAAGGACAAATCGAGGCATTCCCCCAAAACGGTATTCCCCTGAACAGGTTAGAAAGCCAAGCAGATACTCTATCAACCCTATATCTGAGTCCAACCTGACAGCCAGTGCATCCAAATATCAACAAGCTCTATACACAGAAATGATTTCGAAGTCTGAAGAGGAAGCACCCCAGCACAAACACTGGGAGGCAACAATGAGAAAGGAAATGGGGGCAATAGATCATAATGAAACTTACGAAAAATGTCAGCTCCCAGCAGGAAAGAAACCTATTGGTTGTAAATGGGTTTTCAATATTAAGAGGAGATCAGACGGGACTATCGAGAAATATAAAGCCCGTCTCATTGCAAAGGGATACACCCAAACCTATGGGGTAGACTATGCAGAAACATTCTCACCGTTTGCAAAGATGAACACAGTGAGAGTTTTGTTGTCTGTTGCTGCAAGCAAAGACTGGGCCCTCCATCAATTTGACGTCACTAATGCCTTCCTTCATGGGGAGTTGAAAGAGGAAGTATATATGGAGCCGCCACCAGGATTTTCGCAGGAGTTTCAACAGAATGAGGTGTGCAAATTAAAGAAAACTCTGTATGGGTTAAAGCAGTCTCCAAGAGCGTGGTTTGGGAGGTTTACAACAACAATGAAGAAATATGGGTATGAACAGAGCAATTCAGACCATACGTTGTTCATCAAGAAACGTGGAGATCTTATCACCTGTCTACTAATCTACGTGGACGACATGATTTTAACTGGAAATGATCCAGATGAGACTGCAGCCTTAAAGAAGAATCTGTTCCAGGAGTTCGAAATGAAGGAGCTGGGAAATCTTAAATATTTCCTTGGAATTGAAAAGCTTCGTTCAAAAAGAGGAATCTTCATTTGTCAAAAGAAGTACACGTTAGACCTGTTAGCATAAACTGGATTGATTGATTGTAAACCTGCAGCTACACCCATTGTTGTCAACCATGGTCTCCAGATGATAGAAGGAGCAGAACTGGCCGATAAAGGTCGCTATCAGCGACTTGTGGGTAAACTGATTTATCTCTCCCACACCAGGCCAGACATCGCCTACGCCGTCAGTGTGATCAGCCAATTTATGCATCAGCCACAAGTAGAACATATGGAAGCTGCACTTAGACTTGTAAGATATCTGAAGGGAACTTTTGATTATGGTATCTTATTTCGAAAGTCTGAACACTTTGAAATACTGGCCTATACCGATGCTGACTGGGCTGGAAATCCAGTTGACAGAAGGTCTACAGCAGGGTACTTTGCTCTTGTAGGAGATAACCTTGTCTCTTAGAGGAATAAAAAGCAGAACGTGGTTGCTCTCTCAAGTGCTGAAGCAGAATTTAGAGGAATCAAAAGTGGGTTGACAGAGGTGCTTTGGCTGAGGAAACTCTTAACAGAGTTAGGCTTATATTCTGGGAAGACGTGCAGGCTACTATGTGACAATAAGGCAGCAATCAGCATATCGGGGAATCCGGTTCAGCACGACCGGACCAAACATGTCGAGGTAGATCGACATTTCATTAAAGAGAAGCTCGAAGCAGGAATAGTGGCATTACCATTCGTCCCTTCAAAGAATCAGCTTGCAGATATTCTGACTAAGGCAATTGACTCAAGGAGCTATACAGAGACGTTAAGCAAGTTGAGTATCGGGAAACCCGACACTTAACTTGAGGGGGAGTGTTGGAAAGAAGGGAAGAAATCGTCAAGATTGGAGATCAAATCATAAAAGGAAAGGGTCGAATTCATAGGATCAAGATTAGAATTGGATTATTGTATTTTCCTTTAATAGATTATCATATCTTCTCTATTTAATGTAATAGTGTAAATAGTAGAAAATACACAAAAAAAAATATTACCCCTTTCTTCACCTTCGTCTCTCTTAACCATGCCAATCCTTAATTTTAACACATCTCTTATGCCTTGTCGTCCAGCTGGTCGGTCGAGCTTAGTTCGAGAGAAACCAACAACACATGTTTCTCAATCTAAAGAGGAAGAGAGCTAAATTGCTGAGTTTGAATAACAAATGAGGAGGCTTTCCAAACTCCTTGAGAAGGCTAAAAGAAAGAAGGAAGCAATCGACACGGATGAGAAGAGGTTCATCAAGAGGAATCCTAGAGCATGCTTCCAATGTGGGTCATCAGAACATCTCAAGTTTGATTGTCCTTCTGTGGACAAGGAAGAAAGAGAAAGAATACGAAAAGTCTTTGAGCGCCGAGCATCAAAGGACATAACACAAGTCATGTTGACTAGAACAGAGATGTCGGACATTCTCGTCCTTCATAAAATAGCTCTCCTCCCTCGCGCCGCTCCTCTTCCCCCACGACAACCCGTCGCTCGCAGAGAATCAGGCAATCAGTACTGTTGTTTCTTTGAAGGCCAATTTCATGCGCGTGCTCATGAATTCGGTTTCTGCGTCCGAAAATTCTGGTTGTTTGGGGCTGGAACCATACTTTGTGTTGTGAAGGATGTGCTCAAGAAAATAAAGAGGCCAGTGCTTGTTGGGGATAGGGTTCTGGTAGGGTCAATTGATTGGGTGGATAGAGGACGGATTGAGAATGTTTTTGAGCGGACGAGTGAGATTTTGGATGCGAATGTGGATCATTTGCTCGTGTTTTTCTCCATGGAGCAGCCGACATGCGATGAGTATAGATGATGCCCCTACTTTATTATTATAATAATTAATAAATTAATTAATAAAATTTAATATAAGTATAAATTATGGCTCAGGTAATCTTTAATTAAAAGTTGATCAAAAATTATAAATCCCAAAAAACCTATGTTATTTTCTTGAAAATTGTGTGAGTTGTAATTATATTCATCAATAAATAATTCTTAAGTAAGAGTAATATTTTAATTGAGTTAAAGATGAATTTATTTATTTTTAGAATTAATATGATTTTGTAAATTCGGTGCTGAAATAAATTAATAATATATTAATACTAGCATATACTATAAAAATGGTGCTCAATATTTTTGGGGTCCCGGTGCAGCGCACTTCCCGCACGGCCTTAGGGCCGGCCCTGGCAGCCGAAAATCGAGCCATTCACTCTTACTAGGTTCCTTGCGGAAGCTGAATCAACTGAAATTCTTTTCAGTTTGACTTTTTATAATATTTATAATTTATATTTTCCATATTTATCTTTAAATTTACTAATTTTAATCATTTTTTAATCTTAATTTATCGTGATTTCTAACTATAGTTTTACAAGTCATAGAGTTCATTCCTTACCAATTAGAGTTCATAATTTGAATATTTAATTTTCAGTTTTAGTTAATATTTTATTGTAAAAATCTAATAATTTATAAGTTTTGATTTTTTCGTATATTTTAATTAGAGTATGTTATTTGATTAATTCTTATTTTCATAATAACTTATCAAAATTAAGTATTATATAAACAAAATAATGTATTTTAATTCATTGAAATAATGTATTTTCTTATTGCAAATGATATAATTTTTTTATTGCAAATAATGTAATTTTTTATAGTTAAAAAAATAATGTATTAAAAAATAAAATGATATATTTATCTTATTGAAATGATGTATTAAGATCCGTCTCATAATAAAAAAAATGATGAGACCTTTTATGACCAACTCAAATAATAATTACTAAGTGAAACGCCTTTAGGGATGCGTATGGTTTGATTTGGAGGCTGAAATATAGCCAAACCAAGGGAAACGGTTCGAAAATTTAGAAAATCAAAGTAGTCAAATATCTATCCAAATCTAATTGCTTAAACCATATTAAAATAGTAGTATATATTAATGTGTTTAAGCAATTTAAAATATTAGTCAATAAATAATACAAATAATGAAAACAATTAATCTTATCCCACTAGCCAATTCAGCCGAATTAATTTAGTTTTTTTTTTCATTTGACTTGTTCGAGGTGTATCATACACACTCCTTCCTTTAAATAGTGAGGATCTTATCCCAAAAATTCAAGTCAAATGAAGAAATGGGAGAGAATTGATCTTTCACAAGAAAATGGAGAGAAACAATTAATATTAGAAGCCGATTTGTGGGCGTTTTAATTGCAGGTTGAGTTAATTCAATCAATGCAATATTTATTCAAATTTCACGAATCACCAATTTCACCAGGTGTACATGGTTTGGTCTATATCGGCCTAATCGAAATGATTTGATCGGTTGACAAATGCAAAAATCGATCGTTTGAATTGTAAATTTCAAACCGTATTAATTGTTTTGGTTTACGATTTGAGTAGAGAAACTGGTCGTTTGGATCGGACCGGACCGGACCGTTTATATTAATAATAAATATTTAGATTATATTTTATGCTAAAAATGTAAATATAGTGCATTTATAGTGGTTCTAGCTAGACTTTAAGTTTTAATATGTATGAGTTCAAATCCTCTATGCAACAATTTATAATTTTTATTTTTTTCCTATATTTTTATTTATTTTTTGAAATCTAAAATGAAACTAAACTATCAAAGATTTCAATCTCATTTTTATTATTTTTCTACATTTTTATTTATTTTCTCAATTCTAAGATAAACATTAAACTATCCAATATTCCAATCTCACAAATTTATTCAAATGTCTCTCTTTATCCTTATTGTCTTTTCTGTTCTCTGAGCCGATTTCACCTTTATCACGTCTTAATAATTTGACCTTACTATTATATTTAACAATGTGATATGAACTATTATTTTTTTGATGTCATTAATTGTTTATTTTTATTAAAATTGTCTCGCACTTTATTGATAAGAGCCGTTATTAGTTTTCTTTAAAATTCTCAAATAAATTGAAGCAAAAAATAGGAAATTCGTTTGGACTTTGCTCGTTAAAGTAGTGTTTCAAACCGTTAAACCGACCAAACCAAATCGTTTTATTTCTTTGGTTTAAAATATTAATTTGGCTGATTTAATTTGAAAAATTTTCAAACAGCCAAACCAAACCATGTGCACCCTAAATTTCACATTAATTAATCTTCCACCTTTCTATCACCAAATCATCTTCGCAATATTCATTCAAATTTCACTAATTACCAATTTCACATTAATTAATCTTCCATATTCCCACCTTTCTCTCACCAAATCATCTTCTTGCAGTTTGCTTGCATAATATTATTCTTCACATTCTCTCTCTCTCCCTGGGTCTACCATGTCCAAGATGAGTTATCTGTTACTGCTGTTTATAATGTTCGATTTTCTTCTGATTCGAGCTTTTGCAGCAAACTCCTCAGACATATTGTATGAAGTCCAACCATTCATAAAGGTGTACAAAAATGGTACGGTCGAGAGATTGATGGGGACAGCCACCATCCCGCCGTCGCTCAATCCGAGGTCTAGGGTTCTGTCCAAAGACGTC
>JAPKLW010001578.1:3754-66320 GCA_026898455.1 Plectranthus barbatus
TTTAAATTTGTATTTGAAACCCAGCACCCAAGTGCTGGTGTATATCTGAAAACTGATATAACTGTGCAAACTAGGCTAAAAATATTCTAAGTCTTGAGCTACCAGCTGACCAGCCAGTCGCCAGTCAGCTGAGTACTCATAGTGCCAGTTGACTTACCAGCTGACAAGGTCCCAGTCAGCTGAGTAACCAGCAGAGTGCAAGAAACGAACAAACACATTTTCCGCTGCCAAGTTATACCCTGATAAACCGGGACCAACAAGTGGTATCAGAGCGGACGGTTCTTGCAGACCGTTCGTATCTGAGTCGCTTAGGACCGTGAATGAACCATAGTGAACTGGATAAACATATCCAAATCTTAAATGATTACAGTATCAATGCCTGTTAAGGCAACTTGCGGAAGTAGACTCAAACCAACAAAACAGAGCAAACACGAAATAATTTATAGAGATATAATTCGCCTATTAAAAGGCCTAGTTACCATCTTATACCTCTAAGTAGTTGTCATAAGTACCATTCTTAGGAATACCTGGATTGAATCCATGATTCCATGAATTACTTAAAACTGCTTAGACTGATGTAATCTATCTCTATAGAGATTCTTTTAAATTATACCTTAGAACACTGATAGTTTATGTAATCAAGTAATGAAGAGATAATCATCCATAATAGAAAACACTGTTATTCAATATGATAGAAAATTCTATCGAATAACTGATAATCCAATAGATGAAAAATATGTTTATCAAAACAAAACCAACATCTCTTCAAAAGATCTTGAATTAAAAACAAAGTGTTTAACATAAACTCAAAGTAAAATCTCCATCAGCTGAAGTAGCAACTTCCAGCATAAATCTTGGAGATGGTAGGATTGGAGATGGTAATCCTGCCATCTTCAAGCCTTAAGCTTGATTCCCTGCAAAGTGTAGCAAACACGATTAGTGACCTCAGTTACCGCTACCCACTGAAGAGTAGAAAACCGATACTAAACATGTTTCAACAAGCAATGCAAAAAGATGACGTACCTTAAGACATATTTTTAAGAACATAAGTGCAAGATAATATTTAAACTTCTGCTGCATTCGTGAGTGTTGCTTGTTTGTTATTCACCACGACGACTCTGATCTGGGACCAAAAATGGAGTACCCAGGATGTAATAAGAATGAGACTGTTCTCATTCTCACTCAGAGACGAGGCGCGGTCTTGGTTTGCTGGATTGGATAAGAGTCTGATAGGGACATGGGAGGAGCTTCGAGCAGAATTCCTCACCAACTACTTCCCGCCGAGCTTGCTCTTGAAGAGGAAAGCTACTATCACCTACTTCAAGCAGATGTATGATGAATCACTGCATGAGGCCTGGAAGAGGTACAAGGAGCTCTTGCGGCTCTGTCCCTGACATGGGATCAATTTAGATATGCAGATATGCAGGTTTGTCGCTTCTATGAAGGGCTAACTCCACACATGAAGGAATTGGTTGATGCATTCGCTGGTGGAATCCTAATGAAGAAGAGAGGAGCCGAGGGAATGAGACTCCTAGCGGATATGGCTCTGAATAGCCATCAGTGGCCAACCGAGAGGTAGCTACCAGTCAAAGCAGTCGAGACAAAGCCAGAATTTGACGTGGTTGCTGAAGTGAAAAAGCTCCGGGAAGACATTGCAAAATTGGAAGCAGCAAAAGCCAAAGCTATCGTTGCAATTGAGCAAAGCATGGCCATAGTACCGGTGGAGGCTGACTACATTAACCGGGGAGCGAGCAGTTCATCTGGAGCTGCTGGTGCGGAGGTGAACTATATTGGAGGTGGTTATCAGAATAACTACCGAGGAGGCAATCAGGGGTATCATTAAAACCATGGGAGATCTCACCCTAGTTTTTCATATTCTAACCCCTTTGCAGCGGAACACCCTCCACCTGGTTTTGATATAGGTACAGGAGGAGAGATCGTGGAAAGGAAGAAGTCTGTGCTAGAGGAGACGCTTGAGAAATTCATCAAGAGCTCTGACAATCAATTTTGGGAAAGTGGAAACCGAGGTGAAGGGGATGGCCAACCACATGCAGCTGATGACAAAACATCTTCAGATGTTGGACACCCAACTGAGCCAAATCGCCACTACTCTCAGCAATCAGCACAAGCCAAGACAACTTCCAAGTACAACCGAGATGAATTTGGCAAAGGAAAAGTTAGTGAATGCCATTACAGTGTGGTCCGAGATGTGTTACAAGGGTCCCGACAAGGTTTGGGATGAAGTCGAAGCTGAAGAGGCCCAAAAACACGCCACTGAAGGCTCGACTTCGATCGACGCACGTCCCTCGTTGATCAAAGTCGAGGAAGATGAAGGAAAATCTAGCAATGAAGAAGGCTCGGGATCGACTGATGCAGCTGGCATCGATCGATGTGCGCGAAATTCGACATCGATCGACGCCCCTATGCATCGATCTAAGTCGAGGCCTATCTCGGGCAAGAATCCGATAAATTCTGAAGATCCTGTCCCACCCATGCTATTCCCTCATAGGTTCGTGAAGCAAAAGGAGGACTCCAAGTTCACGAGATTTGTGGAGAACTTGAGGAAGGTTAGCATAAACATTCCGCTGATCGAGGCGCTAAAGGAGATTCTGGGGTACATGAAGTACCTCCGCAAACTGATGAGTGGAAAGAAGCAGTTCATGGAGAACGAGACTGTGAAGGTCCATGAGCAGTGCAACCTGCTACTTCAAAAGTAGGTGCCCATCAAGAGATGCGACCCTGGAAGCTTCTCTATCCCGGTGGAAATTAGAGGATGTACATTCGAGCGAGTATTGTGCGATACTGGGGCCAGTATCAACCTGAT
Source organism: Plectranthus barbatus (assembly GCA_026898455.1). Lineage (NCBI taxonomy): Eukaryota > Viridiplantae > Streptophyta > Magnoliopsida > Lamiales > Lamiaceae > Plectranthus > Plectranthus barbatus. The sequence continues at coordinate 6,579 of JAPKLW010001578.1, forward strand.
GCCATACTCTACAAGTGCCTCAACTTCGGAGAGATGAGGCCCACGACTATCACGCTGCAGATGGCGGATGGTACTGTATCCCGCCCAAAGGGAATTCTGGAAGATGTGCTCATTCGAGTGGGCCATCTGATCTTTCCAGCAGACTTCGTGGTGCACGACATGAAGGAGGATGAGAACATGCCCATGATCTTGGGGCGTGACTTTCTCGATACTAGCACTGCTCTCATTAACTACACTACGGGCCAACGACGAGAAGATCTCCTTTGTGATCAACAAAAGCAAGAAGATGAGTCCGAGGAAGAAGAAGCCGCTGCTATAGAGTGGGAGCGCGGTAACGAGGGGGTGAAATCATCAACTAAGCCTCCTCAACCCAAGCTTACCAGCATCATCAAGGACCGTAAAGTCTATATGGTGGATGCCAAGGGTCGGCGAGTCTGGACCCAACCACCTTGGTTCTGATCTGAGGTATCATCAAGCTATGACGTTAAACAAAGCACTTGCTGGGAGGTAACCCAACTGTTTTCATATTTTTCCTTTTTATTTTCATTTTTATTTTATTTTATTTTCAAATTTTGTCTGCACTAACTCTATTTTACAGCATAAAAAAAAGCTGAGCGAGGATTGCTCGACTTCGATCAATGCAGCCTGGCGAAGATTGAAGTCGAGCTCGACGACTTGTTATACTTCGACCAATGAAAGGAGTCGACAAGAAGGCTTCCATTGACTAAAGCAAGCCTGCATTGGTCAATGCAAAGTGCCAGCCTCCCAAATTCACGCCGCACGGGTTCCAAAGCCTCCAAGATAAAAAGTTGATGTCTGAGATCAACTACCAGGTATTGTTCTTTCTTTTTTCTGATTTTCAAACTTATTCCACTCCTTGAGTTGGAAATAAGTTTCGGGGGATGTGGATAAGCGATGGAACATTCTATCTTTTATTTATTCTGCTTTCCGTATTTAAATTTCTGTCTAGACAAAAAATTTTCAAACTGGTTGAGTTGAATTTTCGGACATTGTCTCTTCTGAATGCGATTCGCGATTGATGATTGATCTTTAGATAACTTGAATTGATTGTGATTGTGATTGAAGTAGCCTATGAATGTAGAATACCGCATGAAGGGTTTGATTTTGATACTTGCACTTACATGATGAATTGGGTTTTGATTTGATGTTTACGATGGAAGAACAAAATTGCACCTATGTGAGGATTTTGAGCCTAATTTTGTTTGATGTGAGATTCACATGTGTGTTTTTATTTCTCAAGAACTTGCATTGTTTCTTTTTCGAGATTGCATAGTGTGCACAAGTTTAGGAGATGATCTTAGGCCATCTTTGATAGCCCAATTCCCTAAACACTGTCCCTTCACATTAAATTTTCCCTAGTTAGCCACTTTTGATCCTGTACAAAATTTTTCTTTCCTTGTCTATGAGATTAAGAAAGAATATTGGTTTCTCTCATGTCTTGAATTGTGGTATATGGGGTGGATTGATTGTGAATGAGAGATAAGAAAATATAAAGTTAGTGGTTGAAAAGATGTGTGAAAAAAAAGAGCTCAAATAAAAATTATTAGAATTCTCACAAGCTCTCTAAAAAGAAAAAAGTTATCATTATGAAAGAGCATAAGGGATTCAAATATGAGCTAGAAAAGTTGTGTATTGTTGATGTATTTGAGAAGGGTGAATGAAGTTAGATGGTGGTTTGGATTAGTTGAGGATGCATACTCAATTTAATTTAGTCACTTGGCCAAAATTTCCCTACCCTTCACAAAAAGCCTACGTTACAACCCTAATAAAGTCATTTTTGATTCTAGACTTGTGTGCACATTTTAGCAGTGAAGATATTAGAAAATTTGCAAGCCTATGGTAGAATTTTTTTCATAAATGTTGTTGAGTGCTTTCATTTAAACCTTAAACACTTGAGTGATGAGCGAAATGGTTTCCTTGTGAGGTTCTTCCAAAGTTTACTGATTTTCTAACTTGATTTGCATTGTTTGTGCTTGTGGAGAATTCATACTTGGATTGTGATGAATCTTGTGAGGCATTGCACACTTTGATTACATGAACTTGAGATCTATTCTTTTCTTTCGATTGAGGACAATCAAATATTCAAGTTTGGGGGATAGATGAGTTCATATTTTCACTCATTATTGGTTTGATTTATCTTTCTTTTTAGTTGCATTTTAGTTTATTTTCTTTATTTTGGTTGCATGAGTCACTCTAGGAGTGTATTGCGCTGGTAGTGGTGTATTTTTGCAGGTTTGAGGTTGAATTCACCGAAATTCCGTTCCGAAAGCAGTTGATGTGCAAAACTAGCAGTGAATGGTTCCTCAACACAAGAAAATCGGGTTATTTGAGCATGGAGATGGATAGAGTATTGAGTTAACTTTCCAACGCAACTGAAATCGGGTTAATCAGAGTTCGGGAGAAAAAGTTATGGCCAAAACCGTGAGGACGCGCAGAATTGATTGACGCAGCCAAAACCAGTCGACATGGAATCCGCGTCGACCGACGCGCGTGTTTTTGACAAATTTCTGGAAGATTTTCACGAATCTTTGGCGAGAATTGATCAAAATTGAAGAAATATATCATATTTGAAGCTTTGGAAACTCAAAATTGAAGATATATTCATTGTAGGACATAGAGATATAGATATACATCAAATCTAATCCTATCTCTTATAGAATTCAACCATGTAAAGCCCATGCAAACACTATAAATACCCCTCTAGACTAGTTTATTAAGTGGACATCAATCCCTATATGAATATTAGTTCATATATCCTTCTAAACCTCAATTTCTGTAGTTAGAATTTTAGTATTTATTTTTATGCATTTAGAATTCCTGTTTTTATTTCATTGCAACTCTATTTTATTTTAATTATGCATTTTCCTTTAATTATGCCTTTTATTTCTAGGGTTTGAATATTATTTTGGATGCATGTTTAGAATTAATTAATTAAGTTCATGATTCCTGTGTTTAGTTTATAATTCTAGATTAATTTAAGGACCGAGAGGTGACGATTAATTTAGATGTCTAGCTATTGATAAAAGGACCGAGAGGTGAATATTGATAGTGGGATTATGAATGCATGATATAATCTATACTTTCCGACCTAGAAGTATTAGACTATAGGAATTGAACTGATTTGCTTATGAGATTAACTAATTTGGTGTTCTTGAGACCGAGAGGAGATAGTAACTAATTAGTAATCTACGTTATATTTGCACGACCAAGGAGATATATCATTATTGCATTATTCCACCTGTTAATTTAATTGGTTCTTACATATTATTCACAATAAGATTTCTTCCCTAGGATATGTCTTTAGCTTTATTTAATATAAGTTTCTATTTAATTTTATCTGCCTAGTTTAATAAACAAAATCTTGATTTTAAATTACTCAAACAATTAATCCAAAACTGTGTTTTAGTACATAGGACTATTTCGCATATCTTTTCTCTGTGGGTTCGACATCCGAGTTATGAATCTATTTAGTATTAGATATAGTTTCATCATTTTATTAGTTTGCTTTGAGGATTGCTGGATTAGGTTTTATTTACTCAAACAATGAACCAAGAACTATGGCTAGTACATGGGATAATCTCGTTATTCTCTTCCTTATGGGTTTGTCAACTTATGGTTTTATAAATTTATTTGGCCACTGTATTGCAATTAATGTGGTAGAAATATCAGTGATCAAATTGGCGACGTTGCCAGGAAATTGAAAGATATTGTTTTGTTACTAGTTTATTCTAGGATTAATTGGATTGAGTTTGTATTTTTAATTTCGTGTGCGTGTGTGTGCATTTTCTTCTCGATTTTGATCGACGCCCGCTAGCGTCGATCGACGTCAAGATCGTGCGTCGATCGACACCCACCCGTGTCGGTCGACGCCGAACTGATTTTTCCCTTTTTCTCTTTCAAGTGGTGCATGAACATCTACACCTACAAATAAGCCGCAAATTCGAGTTTTATTGATCATCTATCACAATTCATCACCATATATCATCCAAAATCATATTTTTGCATCCTTAGAACCTTTGAAGCATTGAACATCTTTATTTTTCCAGCACGAACTTTTATTTTATTGTAAGTCTTTATTTTCATGAATTTTAATAATATGTTTGTTTTTGGTTTTCTATCTGCGATGAGTGGCTAGAAACCCTAGCGGATTCTAGGGCAACGAATATCAATCTGTGATGCATATTTAATTGATTAACATTGAATTGCTTGGTTTTGAATTCCTGTTTGAATTGTTAGGATTTAGAATTAAGCAGATCAAGATATAGAATTATTTCTAGGTTTACAGTTATTAATTGAAGGACTGAAAGGAGAAAATTAATAACAGGAAAAGGAATTTGAATACAATTAACAATTTGTCCTAGGGGAAGATAGTAGTTGTAGGGTTTAATCTGAAGATTTATGAAAGGTTGATTAGTATTGTGTTATTGAGGCTAACATAGCATATACATTCACATGCTAGTAACCTAGGCTATAATTGTCTGACCAAGAAATTTTAGTATTATATGATTTCCCACAAATGCAAATTAATTAATTGATATGTGTTTTGATTGATAGTTCGCCCCAGAGTCTGTGTCCCTTTAAATTGATTTTCCCAAAATCTTTAATTTTCTGCATTTTCTATCTTTGCTTTTCAAAACAAAACCCTGATTTCTGATTGACTCAAACAATAGATCTTAGGATTATAGCTAGTACATAACATAATTTCGTCATACAATTCCCTTGGATACGATAATCATAGGGTTCTTTATAAATTTATTTGTTGTTGTAACTGCAATTAATCTGTTGAAAGTTACAGTGATCACGAGGTAAAAACCGTAATTCCTTTGATAATTGCAGGTACAAGGTGCGTAGAAGAAGTTGAACAACGTTACAACTAAGTCAAAAGTGAGTGTTATGAGTAAAGAATGTAGAATAATCGAAATAAAGTTCACTACCCCTATTTATAGTTCATAAGGGAGTCAAGTACAAAGGATAAATCATAGCCGCTAGATTTTCCTAAGGTTTAGGAGCTGTTGGAACTGTTTCCAGGAAAGTAGGTGTTTGGTGCAACTGTCCACGCCTTCTTAGAAGCTGCCAAGGCTTATCTGTAAGCTGGTCCTTCTAGGGTCTCAATCGTGCACCTGCTTGAACGACCTTCTCGTGCAAGGCGCACGAGGTGCCGTTCTGGGTGAGGTTCTGAGGTGCGTGACTCTCGTTTGTGACCAGCTCGCTTTAGCTGTGTTTAGCGTACATTGAAACATCTACTGGACGTACCTCGTAAGCTTCAACTGCAAGCTGCACCTGCGCAGCTCTGGGTGCTTTCAGCTCGGTACCTTACTCCTAGGCTAGGAACAAGGTGCATACTTGTTCAAATAAGGTCGGGGCAGGTCCATTAGGCTACGGCCCCAACAACATATGATCGACGGATGAGAACCTACGCTGGTTGGATTGATTCGACACGATCTAACGTGGGGGAGCAGGGCTTGACACGTGTCACTCTAGGACTGAACTGTGCTTGCCTCACATTCAATGCGACGTGTCCAATAAGTTAGGATTTGAAATTTGAGTCACCCCACCTCTCGTACTGAAAACTTAAAACTGACTTTCATTTCAGTTTTTCAGTTTCTAAACTTACAGCTTGGACTCAGTTTAATTCCGAAACCTTCCTTCAAAGAAATCCAAAACCCGAAAACCAAAACTTAGTTTTCCAAAAATTTACTTTTTCAGTTTCTGCGCCAATATCACTTATTGATAAAAATGGTTAAGTATAGAACCATAAATTGAAAACTAAGAGCTGGGACTCAGTTTTAATCCGCATCTACTCCTCTTGAATTTGGATTTCATCAATCTTAAATATATCAAATTTGAAATTTCATCAAGCTAAAAACTGAGAGATGGGACACAATTTTAATTCGCATCCACTCCTCTTCAAATGAGATTCAATCAAACTCAAGTAATCCAAGCTTGATGCACAATTCCTTGAATTTGGTTTCTGGTTGAGGCTTGGTGAAGATATCTACTTATTGATCTTCAATTCTGATATACTCCATAGCTATATCCTTCTTTTCTACATGATCTCTGATGAAATGCTGTCGGATATCAATGAGCTTTATTCTTGAGCGGTGAACTGGATTCTTGCTGATACACATAGCACTGCTATTGTCACAATAAATTGGCACGCATCCAGTTTCAACTTCATAATCCAATAATTGTTTTTTATCCACATAACTTGAGCACAAAAACTAGCAGCTGCTACATATTAAGTTTCAATGGTAGATGTAGCTATGGAATGTTGTTTTTTGCTAAACCAACTTATAATTTTGTGGCCTAGGAACTGACACGTTCCATGTGTGTTCTTCCGATCAATTCTGCAACCTCAAAAATCTGAATCTGAGTAAGCATTGAGAGTCAGTTCGTCAGTTTTGGGGTACTAAATATCTAAGGACTCAGTTAATTTAATGTATTTCTCAATCCTCTATAGCTTGTTGGGTTTACTGCATCTCCTTCTTCATCAAGATAGATCTGAGCACTGGGGCTCATAGGAATCCTCAAGGCTTTAGTTTTCTCTAGGCAAAAGTTATTAATCAGATCCTTGGTATACTTCCTTTTGTTGATGAAGACTCCTCCTTCAGATTGAATAACCTAAAGATCGAGGAAATATGTCATCTTGCCCATTGTTGAGGTTCGATTTTGTACAGATATGGGGCCCCGGGAACCAACAAGGAATATAGCAGGAAATAATACAAGAAAAGTAAAGAAATACGACAATGAACGTAATTGAAAAGATAAATAACACTTAAAGCGATGTGATGAGTTCATATTTTCACTCATTATTGGTTTGTTTTATCTTTGTTTTTAGATGCATTTTGTTTATTTTCTTTATTTTTGTTGTATGAGTCACTCTAGGAGGGTATTGCGCTTGTAGTGGTGTATTTTTGCAGGTTTGAGGTTGAATTCACCGAAATTCCGTTTTGAAAGAAGTTGACGTGCAAAAGTATCCGTGAAAGGTTCCTCCACACAAGGAATTCGGGTTAGTTGAGCATGGCACTGGATAGAGCTTTGAGTTAGCTTTCCAACGCAATTAGAATCGGGTCAATCGGAGCTCGGGAGAAGAATACAAATACAACCCAGAAGCCCCTCTGAAAAATATGACTCCCGAGGAGCAGAGGCAATTTGTGAATGAAGTACAGCAGCTGAGAGCACAACTACAAGCAGCCAAGGCTACTCAGGCAGAACAAGCTGCAAGATTGGCAGAGTTGAACAACAAGCAGATAGTGGCTCCACAAAGGTCCATCTTTGATCGATTCCTTCCACAGCAAGAGGAGGTTGGATTCAGAGTTGGCATCAATGCCAACAATTTTGAGCTGCGCACAGGCCTTATTCAGATGGTGCAGCAAAATCAGTTTGCGGGGTGAGCTGTAGAAGATCCATATGCCCACCTCAACCAGTTCATTGAGGTGTGTGACACTGTGAAGCAGAATGGATGTTGGGAATTATTTGTAAATTCCTCCCTTAGATCAAAATTGTAAAAGGTTTTGTTGAATCAAAGCTTTAGTAGTTTGGTCGATCATTTCTGAAGGATTCAGCAAATGGAACGAAGGAAATCAAGTCAAGCAACTTCAGAATGCTAGAAGAGTTCTCAGCAGATGGTAGCTGCTAGAGAAATCAGCAGACAAAAATAATCGCTAGAGATGTTAGCAGACAAGTGCTAAGAAGAATGATTGCTAAGGCGTCAGCAATCATATGCTAGGGAAGAGACTGCTAGTCAAAAACAAAAGGTAGCAGAATGCTAAGGAAGATAGCATTCGCTAGCATACAAGCAGATTGCTAAGGAAATAGCAATCAAGAGTCAAAACCTAAATGCTGATATACGCATCTGCTGAAGGAGTCAGCAAATTAAAGAGCGGATTGCTAGAAGGGCGTAGTAATCAGAAGACTTAGCAGATCGTTCTAGCATAAATTTATTTGGCCACTGTATTGCAATTAATCTGGTAGAAATATCAATGATCAAATTGGCGCAGTTGCCAGGAAATTGTTAGATATTATTTTGTTACTAGTTTATTCTAGGATTAATTTGATTGAATTTGTATTTTTAATTTCATGTGCGTGTATGTGCATTTTCTTCTCGATTTTGATCGACGCCTGCTAGCGTCGATCGACGTCAAGATCGTGCGTCGATCGACACCCACCCGTGTCGGTCGACGCCGAACTGATTTTTCCCTTTTTCTCTTTCAAGTGGTGCATGAACATCTACACCTATAAATAAGCCTCAAATTCGAGTTTTATTGATCATCTATCACAATACATCACCATATATCATCCAAAATCATATTTTTGCATCCTTAGAACCTTTGAAGCATTGAACATCTTTATTTTTCCAGCACAAACTTTTATTTTATTGTAAGTCTTTATTTTCATGAATTTTAATAATATGTTTGTTTTTGGTTTTCTATCTGCGATGAGTGGCTAGAAACCCTAGCGGATTCTAGGGCAACGAATATCAATCTGTGATGCATATTTAATTGATTAACATTGAATTGCTTGGTTTTGAATTCCTGTTTGAATTGTTAGGATTTAGAATTAAGCAGATCAAGATATAGAATTATTTCTAGGTTTACAGTTATTAATTGAAGGACTGAAAGGAGAAAATTAATAACAGGAAAATGAATTTGAATACAATTAACAATCTGTCCTAGGGGAAGATAGTAGTTGTAGGGTTAAATCTGAAGATTTATGAAAGGTTGATTAGTATTATGTTATTGAGGCTGACATAGCATATACATTCACATGCTAGTAACCTAGGCTATGATTGTCTGACCAAGAAATTATAGTATTTTATGATTTCCCACCAATGCATATTAATTAATTAATATGTGTTTTGATTAGGGCTGGCAATTCGTGCGTGTTGGGTCGTTATCGTGTCGTGTCTTATCGTGTCGTGTCATTATCGTGTTTGAGCTTAACGGGTTCGTGTTGGGTTCGTTTCTGAGCTTAATAGGTTCGTGTCGTGTTCGTGCTCATCGTTATCGTGCGTGTTCGTGTCGTGTTATCGTGTCATATTAATTTTTTTTTGTCCCAAGTGTAAAACTAACAAATTTAGTAAGGTTAATTTTTATCGTGTCGGGTCATTTTCGTGTCGTGTCATTATCGTGTTTGAGCTTAACGGGTTCGTGTCGTGTTCGTGTTTGAGCTTAACAGGTTCGTGTCGTGTTCGTGCTCACTTTTATCGTGCGTGTTCGTGTCGTGTCAGAAATTGCCAGCCCTAGTTTTGATTGATAGTTCGCCCCAGAATCTGTGTCCCTTTAAATTAATTTTCCCAAACTCTTTAATTGTCTGCATTTTCTATCTTTGCTTTTCAAAACAAAACCCTGATTTCTGATTGACTCAAACAATAGATCTTACGATGATAGCTAGTACATAACATAATCTCGTCATACAATTCCCCTAGATTCGATAATCTTAGGTTTCTTTATAAATTTATTTGATGTTCTAACTGCAATTAATATGTTGAAAGTTACAGTGATCACGAGGTAAAAACTGTAATTCCTTTGATAAATGCAGGTACAAGGTGCGTAGAAGAAGTTGAACAATGTTACAGCTAAGTCAAAAGTAAGCGTTATGAGTGAAGAATGTAGAATAATCGAAATAAAGTTCACTACCCCTATTTATAGTTCATAGGGGAGTCAAGTACAAAGGATACACCGTAGCCGCTAGGTTTTCCTAAGGTCTAGGAGCCGTTGGAGCTGTTTCCAGGAAAGTAGGTGTTTGGTGCAACTGGCCATGCCTTCTTAGAAGCTGCCAAGGCTTATCTGTAAGCTGGTCCTTCTAGGGTCTCAATCACGCACCTACTTGAACGACCTGCTCGTGCAAGGTGCACAAGGTGCCGTTCTGGGTGAGGTTCTGAGGTGCGTGACTCTCGTTTGTGACTGGCTTGCTTTAGCTGTGTTTAGTGTACCTTGAAGCATCTGTTGGACATACCTCGTAAGCTTCAACTGCAAGCTGCACCTGCGCAGCTCTGGGTGCTTTCAGCTCCATACCTTACTCCTAGGCTAGGAACAAGGTGCAAACTTGTTCAAATCAGGTCGGGGCAGGTCCATTAGGCTGCGGCGCCAACAATAGCCCCTATGGCTCTGGGGTTTACCTACAGTAGACAATAGAGTCAAAAAAATCAATTCGTTTGATTAACCTCAGAGGGTTTTTCTACGATCATTAGACATGTATGAAGTGCTATATGCCGAGTTCCTGCATCAGGAAGGCTCGGGTTATGATAGTTGTGGATCTTATTTAAGTTGTCTAATCAATGTTAGCAGCCTATTTAAGGTACCCGCGCAGGTAGGCCCCGACCACCTCTGGGAAGATGGCTCGAGTGCACAGTCATTGGTTCGGTAACCACGACATTCATCAGAGGGGGTCTCATTTGGGCAGCCCCTGGTAGGAGTCTGGTGCTCCTTTTTCTAGCAATGTGTTACCCTATCGGGATTATCGGAAGTTCGTGACTCTCTTTACGACTTGATCTGCTGCCTTTTCGGTAAGGCCTCATCTTTGTTTTACTCATCTCACTAGGGTTGGAGCCCCGATGGATTTTCTTTGTTCGAAGGTCTTTTTAAAGGCTCCTTTGGATACCTGGGCCTTTGAGGTGCGCGAGTGACGTAGGTGCGCCATTGCTCGAAAATTGCTGATGCGTGATCTTTTCAAGGTGTGAGGTACTTAACGTGCGAGACTTCCAAGGTGCGTGTCTAGGTTTTGACGCCTTAGGTGCGGTGGCAGTTTTTTTTAATAATCACCACCGAAGGGGCGGTTATGAGAGGGCAATATAAGGGTCGCAACACTATTCAGCTGCACTCCCCATGTAAACAAGTCTCTTCTGTCACATCGCCGATCTCCTCTATTTCGCCAATTCTTACTCCTCCTCATTCTCCCCCTTTCCTCTTTTGACTTTTTGATGACCATCACCTCCTCTCGGACTCGGTGGGCATTCTTCGGGAGAGTTACTTACGGGATTTCGAGGGTTCCATCGCACTCAATCTGTGTGGTATTATTCTCTTTTCCCTCTTTGTTTTAATTTTCTTGAGCGCACGTAGTAGACCTAGGGTTGTTTCCCTTCTTCTTCATCTTTGTGAGTTAACTTTTAATCGTTACATTGTCCGTTTGTGGGATAGATTTGTGGGTAGCGCCTTTTTTTGTTGTCTTTTAGTTTATTATCATGGTTTCCTCTCCTCTTTGGATGCCTACTCCGTCTGGTTCGCCTGCCGGTGAACCGATGGGGGATTCCATTTCCTCACGCCCTGTCTTGGGGCTAGTCACGCTACAGAACCCTGCATAGGGGATAGCCGATGGTCCCGTTCAACTGTCGTCCTCTTCGGACTCCATTGTGGAGTGTACCCCAAAGAGGGTTTTGGATGCTGTCTCCTGCACCACAGAGGAACAACTCTAAGAATCCTTAGCCAAGGTAGCTTTTCATGGGGTGAGCCATCTGATTCCCCTACGGAATCAGAGGTGTAACCTCCTGCCTCTTGGGTATGCTTCTTTTTACCTGCACGCGGTGGACAAGGGCATTGGATTTCCAATCCACCCCTTCTTCAGTAATGTGCTCCGTTTTTTGGGTGTGGCGCCCTTTCAGGTGTCCCCCGTGAGTTGGTGTCATCTGGTGGGACTTTTATAACGTTCTTCGACCTAGGGTTAGGACTTCCCAGCCTTAGGGAGTGGCACCATATTTATCGTTTGAACTGCTTTGAGAAGGGGTATTATTACATCACTACGTGGCCGGGGGTAGGTCACCGGTAGTGTCGGGCTCACCTAGGAATTCCACAGGTTGGCATAACAAGTTCTTATTCCTTGAGTTGAACCCTGTAGCTCAGGAGTTCCTTACTTCTCGTGGAAGAGCAAAGAGTAGGTTTTTCTGATTACCTGTCGATTCTGATTTCTTTTTCTTACCTTGTTTGATTTTGGGTAATCTTTGACTTGCATAAATTCCAAGGATAGATCTGACATTGGAGGAAACTGCTAGGTTGGACTTTGTTTACCTTGAGGGTGAAAGGAATTGGGACACGATCTTTAAAGGACGCAGCGTTAGTGCGGACTCCATCAGGTATCCGGGCAGGAGAGTGATTGTGCTTTCGGATGATTATCGCTGCGAGCTCATGGATCCGGCAGCCATTGCACATATATTGGCCTCGAAGAAGCGGGCAAGGGAAGATTCCTCCATGGCTCATGAGGATACCCCTTCATCGAAGAAGGTGGGTGGCACCTCAGCGACGCCGACCTCCAAGGTGCAGGCAGACGTCCAAGGTGGAGATCAATGTCAGTATTCAATGTACACTACAACACTTGAGTGTTGAGTTTTAAATGAAAGTAAGCTGACAAAATTAAAGAAAGCGATAAATGTCAAAGTATTTATAATGGTTCGGACCAAAATGTCCAACGTCCACTCTTCAGACTCAAGTCCACTAAGCATAAAATCATCACCTTCTTCAGTTGAACTCTCCGATATTTATAGCCGTTAGGTTTAAGGTTTGAAATAAATGTCCGCTAGAGACAAATTGGATTATGTCCAATCAGATGTCTACGTAGACTGTTACACTAGGCGGGTATGTGGTGCTTTTTCCATATGTTCCACACCTGCTCTGCTTTTTCTGACAATGACAGTGACGCTTCGCCTTTGTTTCAGAATGGAAATATATTTTCAGTTAGAAGAATCTCGGACTGATTTTCCTATGTAACAAAACTTGGTGTTTCATGCATGGAGACTTTAAGGAATCTACAATCCGTAAAGTTTGTATTGTGTCTGTACGTTCCTCAAATGAACCTCTTGTCTCATTTCGCTTGGAACAAGGTCTTAGGAATCAATGCTGGTGCCGTCATACTTGCAAGTCCATGCTGGTGATGTCACCTATCAGTATATGCTTGGTCCCACTCTGGTGAGTTTGGTGTACTGGATAAGACTATAATTTCTTGACCCATACTTGGTAAACATCCAAACTACCTTTGTCTATAGAGTCTTCTGCGCATTCTAGACTGATTGGTCAGTTTGGTCTTCAGATTAATTCCAGCTTACAACTCGATATAGATCCTACACAGGAATTACATTTTTCAACTTAACTGAAACTATCTAGAGACAATGCTAAGATGGCTTTAACATACTTTGACCCGCCAAAACATAATAACATACGAAAATTTCTAACAAAATTCCTAACAATTTCCCCCTTTTTGGTGTGGTCAAAGCCATGTTTAACCTAAGCTGATGAGGAGCGAAAAACTTTCAGAGTTTTTAAAAGTAAGAAACTATCAGTTTATAAACTCAGAGAAAGTTCACCCTCAAACTCAGCCTACTCCTACTTTAAGATCTTCTCCTTATAGACTTGGAGAAATATTGCTCGATTATAAATTTCAAGTAAGGTCAGAGCATTAAAATCTTAAGTGAACAAGAGAGCATAAAAAGCTTTCTGATTACATTGGTTTGTTTAAGCTCAGCGATGAAGATAAAGACCACTTGTTAGACAAAAAGAGATTGTCGTCAACAAGTTAGCTTATCCATTAAGTGTTTTCATTACAAGTACAAGGATAAATTAACACAATAGCCTATATAAAACTATTACAAGTTTATGCTAGGTTAGTACTGGCCTTGATCTTCAACGAACTGCTGCTAGTATTGTTAGTCGTCTTCAGTACTTCGTCTTCCAGCAGTTCTTATGAGAAGTGGAGTGGACATCTTCTCGGTTTTCACATTCCCCCTTCTCCTGCTTCTTCTCTCTCATCCTTAAATATGCCCCTGATGGTGCATGTTGGCTCATGTAGTTCTGCCTCTGGATGAAGATGGAGAGTTAGTCAATCCATCAGCTTACAGAAGAATCATAGGCTAGAAATAGCCTGATAGCCTACAGTCTGGCTACGGGGGAAAAGCTCTCATCGAAATCGATCCCTTCGCATTGTGCATATCCTTTGGCAAAAAGTCTGGTCTTGTTTCTGACTATGTTACCAGCTTCATCTCGCTTGTTCTTGAAAACCCACTTGGTCCTGATCACAGACTTATGTGATGGAAGATCTACCAAGTTCCATACGTGGTTGTGAGTGAATTCTGCAAGCTCCTATTGAATAACATTTATCCAGTCAGCTGACTGTAGTGTATCCCTTACTCTCGTAGGTTCTATCTGAAAAATAAAACTTATAAGTAGCGCACTGCCTTGTCTGATACGTTGTGGATTGGCAACATTATCCAGTACTACTTCTTCTGGATGGTTGCGAAACCATTTGGGTCGTTAAAGTTTTCGACCTGAATGGATTGCATGAATAGCTCCTCGGAGTGAACACCTGCGACCGTCACGTATATAAGAGAGTAGTCTTATGGGAAAATTTCATTCCCAAGGACTTGTTGATATGTTCTTGGGTCGTCGTGGACTTGAAGTTGAGTCTCTTTCGGAAGGTTGACCTTCTTTGGTTTGAGTCTGAGTTTGTTCATCATTATGGACTCTGTCTTCAGTTTGTACTTCATCTTTAGCCTCAGCTCTATCTTTGACATCCGTCTGGACTTGAGTGTCTTCAATCCTGGCTTCTCGATCATCAGCTTGGCCTTGAGGATTGCGATTCAAAATCCCTGGGTCTTCGTGTTCTTCATCAGCATTGTCAGCTTAGAAGACACCAATATGAATTCTCCCTTGATTTATGCTATTATTTAGGGTTATGGAATTCAAGGTCTCAACATGATCATTAGCATCATCGACCCTCTCGATTGTCTGATGGCCAATTGAGGGTGCTTGTTGAGAAGATTCATCCATCATAGATCTAGTCGAAACAGTCAGTTTGACATTGAAAGAGTTCATGCCCGACTGATCATTGACATTATCGATCTCAGGAATGTCTTCTCCCAGCTCTTTCATAGTCCTGCACACCAAAGAAGCCTCGTAAAAAATAACATTACATGTTATCTTCACAACTTTGGTAGTATTATTGAATACTCGATATCCTTTGTAAAATGGGTATCCATAACCAAGGAACACACCTTCATTAGCTTTAGGAGAAAAGGCTTTCAATTTTTGACTGGCCATTCTTATGAACATAACATATAGAACCGAAAGCACGAAGTTGAGCTAAGGAGGGCTTAAGACCATGATATATCTCGTATGGGGTCTTTTGAAGTTTGTCATTGATCCCACTTGTCATCAATGCTTCTCCCCTAAACTTCTCACCCAAGTTGGTCTCAGCCAGCATGGTTCGGACTGCTTCCTTTGGCATCCAATTCCTTCATTCTGCTAGAATATTCTGCTGCGGAGTTCTTGGAGTTGAATGCTCATGCCAGCTTCCGCACAAAAATCCATGAGTGGGCAGTAGAAAAACTCTGTCCCATTGTCAAATATGATTCCCTTCACTCTAACTACTCATTTGTTCTGGACTCGTATGATCAGCTCTGCCAGCACGATCTTCATCTCGTCCTTGGTCTTGAGAAGTTTGATCCAAGTATCGCGTGAGTAGTTATCTATGACTACTAACTAGAATCTTTTGCCTCCAAGGGTTGGGGGAGTCACAAGACCGAACAAGTCCATATGAAGTAACTCCAGCACTCGGGTAGTGCTTGGGCTGAATATTTTGTTCTTGAAGGAAGCCTTAATTTGTTTCCTTTGCTGACAGGCTTTGCATACTCCTTCCTTTTTGAACACTCCTCTTGGTAGACCTTCCACCAATCCGTGCTTAATGATTGATTGTTTTGAAATTCAGATGACTTAACCTTTTGTGCCACAACCAGTTTGTCTCTGTCGAGCTGGTAGTAACAAAGCATGAATCAGTCTACCTGCTCTGCTCGTCTATAACATAGAGTCCACCTTTGCGAACTCCCCTTGGCTTGGTATCTCTAGTATTCTTGTCTTTGATCTTACACTTTGATCCTTCAAAGGAAACAATATACCCATTCTCGCTGAGCTGACTAACGTTGAGTAAATTGTGCTTCAGGTTGGTGATGAGAGATATATTGATTAGCCTCAATCCGTTTTGCTCGATGCATCCTCTTCCAAGGACTCTTCCTTTGGAGTTGTCACCAAACAGCACTGGTGGTCCTATGATCATGTTGAGCTCAGTAAGAAGATCTTTCTTCCATGTCATTGCGTTGAACATCCATTCGCTCTTCTCCTGCGGTACGTACCTAATCCTGCAATCACAAAGTTTAAGTTTAAGTCCCCGAGTATCTACGGGTCCTACGGGATTAGCTCGTGTGATTACCCCCTTAGGAATCCACACTTTTGTGATCTTGACAACGGTTGTAGTTATGTTCATATTATTAACAAGAACCTTTCCCTTCTGAAATAATGCATAATTTTTTATTGGGAAGGTGTGGCAATGAGTGGAGTTCTCTTAGAAGTGGGCTTCTTTTTAGAACCTCACAATCTGGGTTCCGGAAGTGAATACCTTGGCGTTAGTGATAAACTGTAGAAATAGTGAGCAAATAAATTTTTACACCCGAAGGTGGTCAATCCCACAAGGACTGTGCAACGAAATATCTTGAGTACTAGCTATAGATTTTAGAACATAATTGTTTGAGGAATTTTAAAATAAGGATTTGGTTTTTAAATTGAAAGATAACAATGCAAGAATTTAAAGGTTTTGAAAATAATAATTAAAGATACAGATCCTAGGGCAGATAATCTAAACTTCAGCATGAAATTTAATCAACTCAGCAATGGGGAAAAATTCAGATTCATATGGATTAAACTCCTTGGTTAGGCAATTAATCCCTAGATTGCTCAACTGTGACTATCTCCTCTCGGTCTCAAAAACACAAATTCAACAATTCTCGATAATTATCTAATTTAATCCTACAAATTAATTTTTATTTTTTAGACAAAAAATAATTGTAATTAATTCCTTTTTCCTATTCCCAATTTTCACCTCTCGATCTTTCAATTGATAACTACAAACCTAGATTCAAATTCATCTCTCGATCCTTCTTTAAATCTAGATTCAATTAATTAAGCTCAAGGAATTAAACCATGCTATTGAGTTGATTTTATTTTAATATGCATCAGAAAAGAATATCAAAAGCCTTAGAACCTGTTAGGGTTTCTAGCCACTAAACATGACTTGGAATAAAGCAAACATACTATTGAAATACCTTAACAACTGAAGAGGAACCTTCATTGTCTTGGAAAAACTCCAATGCAATAGTATTTTAAATGTAAAAACAATGATAAATTTCGTGCATATTGAGTTCATTATTTATGAAGAAGCTAACATATCTAAACTAGGTATTGAGCTAAAATAACAAAAGTAACCAAAACATACCAATTTTCGTTCTTGGGATTCTATGTGGATCGACATGCACCATGTCAAGTAGATGTTCCCCCTAATTGGTATGTTCCTTTTCTCAAGCCGGACGTGAGATTTGGTTCCCCGATTAGCATGCTGACCAGGTTGGGTGTTCAGCTTCCTTACAGGATGTAATGGTTGTTTGGCCGAACTGGTCGATGTAGCTGACTTCCTCACAGTGGTAACATACTACTTAGTCAACTTCTGAGGCCGTACTGACTTCTTATCAGCTTGAGATTTTTTCAGCTTGGGATCATGTTGTTTTACTAGCTTATGCTTTACTTTGGACTTATTTCTCTCATTCTGATATGTCAGTTTGGGGTTGCTGGCTAACCAACCTTTAGCATTTCCAGTTTGAGCTGACACTTTGAATGCTACCACATGACCACTAGACTCATATTGCGTACTGAGTTTTTCTTTTATAATAATGATGGGTTTCTTAGTACCAGTAGGTGCAGGGTTTTCATTGCTCAAGTCATTTTCGTATTCTAACTCTGACTTATTTGAAGGCTCTCTTATGCTTTGAATGACCTCATCGAGCACTCTTGACCTTTTCTTAAAGAAAAAAAGTTTTTCATCTTGCTCAAGGATGGTTAGATTTAAGGATTTACACTCAGATTTTAAAATTTCAAAATCTTTAAGAGGAACTGAGTGATATTCCTTAAGTTTTGCTAACTCCTCACTAATAGACCTCGATTTTTCAATCTTCTCGATCAAATTTGAGACTTTTTATCTTCATAAGGTGTTTTCGCTAACCAAGACACTTTTTATTTCATAAAATTCTTGAAATTCATGTTATAAAATGTCTAGGGTGATATTCTTTGAGTCAGAGCAATACAACTCAGATTCATCATGTATGCATGCTAAAAACACAGAAATCGAAGGTAAGTGATTTCCTGCTCACTAGAAGCAATGGGAACTGTTTTTTTTCAGCTTTGGATTCAACTTTATCTTCCTCTCCAAACGCGACCGTGAATGCAAGGAGTGCTTTCTCATCTGCTTCTTCTTTTGATGAATAATAATCATCATCATGGTCTGGGACAACAGGTACTTTTTTTCTTGACAGCATGACTTGGGCTATTACTTTGGATGCCCTTTGCTCGAAGATCTTCTTTTGACATTCACATTCATCCTTGTCCATCAGTGGACAATCAAACTTAGGTGTTAGGAAGAATTGTATTGGAAACATGCTCTGGGGGTCCTTTTGATGAACCTTTCTCTTCGGACTTGGGCACTTCCTTATTCCCTTTCACATTCTCGATGATTTTGGAAAGTCTCCTTATTTGTTCTTCAAGCACGACAATTGTGCTTTCTCCTTCCTTGGATTGAGATCCAGATGTAATTGGAATCTTTGTCGGTTGTGAGCTCGGGTGACCAGCAGGTCAGTCAGTATGGATAAGCTTCTTGGTTCTCCACTTGGAATCCCTTTTTCACAAAGTAGGCTGCATCTTTAGCCTGAGGGCTTGGTGAGTTGGTTTCTCTAATAGTCTTGTTCTTGTTCACCATCTGGATATCCATTCGTGGGCTTGTAGTTCGGCAAATAGTTCATTGGTCATCATTTTTTACAGACCTTTCTCTTTTAGCGCGGTTTGAACCAGTCTTCCTTTGGCATTTTGGATAAGATCTTAGCATTAAGATCTGCATTAGAGTATGTCCTATCCAATGTCTTGAGCTCGCTGATGATGGTGCTAAATCTCTTCTCCATCGCCTTTATTGTCTCTCCAGATTGCATCTCGAATGACTCGTAAATGTCGACATGCACTTGCAACTTGTTGCATTTCATCTGGTCGGTCTCATGGCATAGTGCATCGAGGTAGCTCCATACTTCTGTGGCATTGTTGAACTATATAACTTCCTCCATTAGAGCGTTAGAGAAGATGATATGGCTTCTAGAGCTACGGAGTTGAGTAGATTCCTTCTCTTATCTTCTAGAGTACAGTAGTCGTAAGGCTTCTCAAAAATTCTTGTGCCTTCAGTACTAAGAGGTGGAAGGACCTTGGTAATCTTTAATAGTCCACTTTTAAATACCTCCATCATTTCCAGATGTATGCTCTTCAGCTGGATGGAAGATCTCTTCTTCCACATCTCTTATTTTTTAGATTGTACGGCGGTAACTCTATCATGTTCATCATGATTATACCTGAACAATAAGATAAGACAAGGAAACAAATGTGCAAGGAATGGATACCAGTCCTAAGCGACTCAAAATGACCAGCCTGTGGTGACTGACCGATCTGATACCACTTGTTAATCCCGGTTTATCAGAGTATACTTGAAATACATAGTGGAATTAATAAATATATTCAGAATACTTGCACTTATCTAAACTGATGGTGTTGTGTTAGCTTAGTTTATCAATCTTTAGTTCAGGTAAATAAGGTCAAGTGTGTTTAATGTCAGTATTCATGTATGCAACAACACTTGATTGTTGAGTTTTAAATGAAAGTAAGCTGACATAATTAAAGAAAGCGATAAATGACAAAGTATTTATAGTGATTTGGATCAAAATGTCCTACATCCACTCTTCAGACTCAAGCCTGGTAATCCACTAAGCTTAGAACTTTACAGGTGCTCCCACGATATATTGCTTGCTGAAGAATGCCTCCTCCTTCAAACCACAAGTGCACTCGCAAAGTCCTTGCTCGTTCTTCGCTTCTTAGCTCCTTGGAGTGTGGGCACACTACTCAGTCTCCTCATCGCAGGATAAAGGTGTTTATAGTTCTCCCTTGAACTATCTCTTCAGCGACAGATTGCACGTAAGAGTAAGAATACAAGACGTACTTGAGTGCTGTAGTCTTTCTTAGAGAGAAAGACTACCAAGAGAATAACTCAGGAACAAAAGTTCTGAGTCTCGTGTTCACTAAGGTGACACACAGAAAAGCTTAAATGCCTCAAACGGTTTAGTAAGCTTGATAGCAGTTAGCTTTCGCGTACTAGGTTTGGTATTCGCATATTGTGAATTGTAAAGCATAAAATCGTCAACTTCTTCAGTTGAATTCTCCTGTATTTAAAGCCTAAGGTTAAAGGTTTGAAATAAATGTTCATTAGAGACAAATTGGATGATTTCCAATTGGATGTATCTGTAGACTGCTGACTAGGCATGTAGGTGGTGCTTTTTCCAGATATTTTGCACCTGCTCCGCTTTTTCTGGCAATGACATTGACGTTCACCTTTGTGTCAAAACGGCGATATTTGTCAGTTTGAGGAATCTCGGACTTGCTCTCTTATGTAACGATACTTAGTGTTTCGTGTTTGGAGTTTTAAGGAATCTCCAATCCATAAAGTCTGTACTTTGTCAGTACGTTCCTCAAATGAATGTCTTGTTTCTTTGCGTTTGGGACTAGGACTTAGGAATCCATGTTGGTGTTGTCATACTTCTACGTCCATGCTGGTGATTTCATCTATTAGTATATGCTTGGTCCCATGCTGATGAGTTTGGTGTACTAGATAAGACTATACTTGCTTAACCCATACTTGGTAAACATCAAAACTTCTTCAACCAGACTCACATATTTCCAAACTTGTAAGTTCGGCTTGAACATTTGTCTATTGAGTCTTTTGCGTAGTTCAGACTTATTGGTTAGTCTGGTCTTCAGATTAATTCCAGCTTATAACTCGATATAGATCCTATACAGGACTTATATTTTTCAACTATATTGAAACTATCTAGAGACAATGTTATGATGACTTTTAACATACTTTGACCCACCAAAACATAATAACATAACGAAATTTTTAATAAATTTCCTAACCAACATTGGTATGATTAACTCAAACTCACAACTTAGATCAACAGAGAATTTAGCAAGTGATAAAGCTTGAAGAAGAGTGGATGTAAGATCGTTGAAGATCCTAACCACCATAATCGTCTTTTAGTTATTTACCTTTAACAACTTACTCTTTTTAAAATCCAGCAACTGATCTCAGTCGTTGGAGTATACTTGTAATTGAATTTAATGCTATTTGGCTAAATTCTTTTTCCAACTATTAGAGCACCTGCTATGATGAGGATCTTAAAAATTTTAAGATCTCACCACTTGTGCGCCACATCAATAATTATTATCATTTCATATTTCATAAATGTCCACATCAACATCCATTATCATTTTTTATTCATCCACTTTTTACTTTATATTATTCATGGGTCCCACTTGTCATAACAATTACTTAATATTATATATATACATACATATACTCCTTATTTTTTTATTGAACGAAAAAAGTATAATATAGCCTTACGAAAATGTATCCGTTAAAATAATTGAAAACATAGATAAAATATAAATAGAAATAAAATATATATTTAAAAAAATATATTTATTTATTTATATATAAAATATATAAATAGAAATCTGAATTAAAAGAAAAAGAATAAATGAATATAAAGAAAAGAAAAGGAAAAAGAAAAAAAAACCTAAACCTTGCTCCATGCACGCCCAGTCGCGTTGCCAGCAAGTGTAGTATACACACTACATTTGTGCGTGCATGGGACGAGTGCATCTCACCTCGTGTGGAGTTGTTTCTTGTGTGGGGCCCTTTTTTTACAAGAAATGGGATCTTAAATAAGATCCCAATCCTTACTCTCTCTCTCTCTCTCTTATGCGAACCAAAATTAATGATGTGGGAGATCTTTAATTTTTTAAGATCCGCCATTGGGATTGATGGATTTATATACTGAAAGCATTATGATTGGTATATTATGAACAAGGTCGATTGGTTAATATACTGGAATCATAAATGTAGAATGTTCATCTCCTGTCTGAATTAACAAACATGTATCGCAAACAAAATTATTCTCTTATCTCGTCGATAGGGAGTTCATACGGTGTGTAGTAGATCACAGAAGATCGTATGGATCGTTTGACCTAGCGAGATATAAATGGTTATCACAACTGAGATAGTTCTAGGATAAACTGTCGGTGTAGGCTGCAACATACGCAGAAATAAGCATCTTAACTTGGATGGCTTGGTACGCTGGTGTGGGGCATGCATTGATAAGGACCTAAGTGGAATTCAATTCTTTTATCTAACATTAAAAGAATCTAGATCTCTATGCCTTGATGAGATCCTAAGCCTAAATGAAGGTACATAAGTATACACAGATTGTGTATCACTTTGAGTTATATTGAAAGGCTCTAGTTGAGCTTGTTTATCTATATCTTGGGTGATAGTAGTTTGTGTATAACTGTCTGGTACTGGAACTAAGTAATCACATCCAGTATAGGATGGTGACATTCCCTGAGCAGCTCAAAAGGTTCATTACGCTAAAGCCCTGAAGGCTGATTAAGTTCAAGCATGAGTGAAAAGGTTTGAGTGGATTGACTCAGGAATATAAGATGTTAATTAATTAAATGGCTTGTCAGATCTTAAATAAATTGACGAATGTTTGTAACCTTAAATGTGGGGATATACCGAGCCCATGCAACCCATACCTCAAAACGTGGTAGCAAATAGGTAGGATGATAAACTGTAAAATACAACAGCAAATAAATTTATAGTAACCCGGAGGCTAGTCGAACCCACAGGGATAGTGCAACGAAGTCATCTCATGTATTGGACACAGCTTATCAATTTGCTGTTTGAGTAAACCAATTTTGAGAAGAGTTTTTGTTTTCAAAATAGAAAAAAAAATACTTGGAAATAAAATTCAATAATAAAAAGTACAGATTCTACGGAAATCAACCAATCCAATCTAACATGCATAAACAATCAAACCAAACCCAAAATAATCATTAAGGTGGGAAATCTGATAAATTGGAATTAACTCCTTGGTTAGGGAATTAAAATCCAGATTATTAACTAGTGATTATCTCCTCTCGGTCTGAAAAACTCAAGTTAATCAATCTCAATAAAGGTACAGATTTAAAAACCCTACAATTGATTCTTCCTTTTGAGACAGAAACCAATTATATCAAAATTCTATTTTCCTATTATTAATTATCTCCTCTCGGTCTCAAATTAATAACTATAAACCTAATCTAATTTTCATCTCTCGATCCTTCAATTAAAAATAGATTTAGGATTGAAAACCATTGAATTTGAACCAATTAATTAGGGTTTGGAATTAATCGAATTAACACATGCAAAAAAGAATGAAAAAAAAACCTTAGAACCTGTTAAGGGTTCTAGCCTAACATAATTGAAATAGACATTACAATAAACATAAAATAACTTACTTGATTCATTAAAGCAATAGGAACCTTAAACTTCAATGTCTTGAATCAAAAGCAACAATGAAAAATAAAGAGTACTGGAATTTTAAAGAGTTTACTGCTGTAAATTAAAGGAAAATTAAAGAAAAAATTAAAGTGTAGAAGTTCTAAATAATGCTGAAAAGAAGTGTAAAAACTAAAATTAAAGACTGAAAAGAAGACTAATTTCGAGCTAGAGAAGTTCTATATATAGGGGGTGAAATTAAATCTTCAAAAGGTAATGGCTTGGGAATGAAATATCTCCTAATTGGACAAAAATATGCCTTTCTGGTGCGCATGTCGATCGACGAGCAGCCTGTCTGTCGACATGGTTGCAAATAAAAATTTTCCGGAATATGTCCTCTGTCTCAATCGACGGGCTGCCTGTCTGTCAAGACAGAAACCTCTCTGTCGCCCGAGATTCCTTCTGTCGACTCCTTCTACGCAGTCTCATGGTTTTGGCCATAACTTGTGCTCCAGAATTCCGATTGACCCGATTCCAGTTGCATTGGAAAGCTAACTCAAAGATATTTTTATTTCCATGCTCCATTAGGTCAGATTCCATGTGTGGAAGAATTCGTGATTGTTCCTTTGAACATCCACTACTTTCGGTAAGGGTTTCCATTGATTTTGGCCTCAAACCTACAAAATATGAGAACGACAAGCATAATATCCCCTATAAACAGTTCATGCTCGATTATTAACTAAAAACTCAAGTAAATGCAAGAAACAAATAAGAAAACAATGTGATAAGTGAGGCAAAATACGAGCTTATCATAGGACAATATTGATTCTCTGGTGGAATAAATCAATATTAATTAAGTAATTATATTCAGGGTTGAATATTGGAATTAATTAATTGATAGGCCTTATTTGCTATTCTCATTCTGGTCACTGGTCTGGCCCATGGAAACTCAGGCCCAATAGAAGTCCAGTATTTTCCTATAAATAGGCCTCAGGTTCTCAGATAAAAATATACAATACACCACAAGATCAAATGTTGCAACACAACAACCCAGTATTTTGGGAGCTGTGGTGATCGATTAGATCTGAGAAACGAAGTGGAAATTCTACTTCTCAACCAGACAAGGAATTCGAAGAGAATCTTCACCAGATATTCGGATTGGAGTTGGGATACAGATCAGAAGACCAGATCAGGAGGATCATGCTCTTTCTTCTCTCCCTCTTTGTTTTCAAAAATTATTATTAATATTCAAAGATTTAATTCCTTGATCTATTAGGAATAAATATTGGTTCGCTGGAAAAAGGATCGAGGATCATATCTCTCCGCACTCGTTCTTCAGGTTTCAACAATCCGGGTATTCCGCTAAAAACCCCCTTTATGCATAATCAATAGGATTGCACGACGCATCATGGTGGGGCATGATTGCACCGGCATGAGTGATGTGCACTACGGTCGTGAAGCCACGAGGGCACGCCGGTGGTGCACGCAGCGGGTGGCCGAGGCAGGCCGTAGCCAGCACGGCGGCGTGTGGCGGAACCCTAGATTTTACGCGGCTGCGTGCAGCAGGCAGCAGTACGCACTCAGGCGCGGCCGTGGAGGTGTGGCGCGGGGTAGGGCAGGCGGCGGCGAGGGCAGGGGAGAGCGGGGCAAGCGCGATCGGCGGTCAAGGACGCACGACAATGCATACGGAACCCTAGGTTTCGCGCACACGCACATCAACCATTTCTCTATGCTGGCGCCGGTGGCTGATCCTCGCTCGTCGGTCGGTGATGATGGTGGCACGGCGCAGTAGCTCGGGGAAGGGAGGACGTGGGTTAGGGGCAGGCGGTGGTGAGCCCGTCACACATGGCGGTGCAGCAAATCCTAGGGTTTGCATTCTGCGCGCGTGGATCTCGAACCGCGCTCCCTACGTATTTTTTCGGTGAGCTGCTAGCGTGCGATGATAGAGAAGAAGGTGGCCGGCGTTGGGGTGATGATAGTCCAAGCCGGGGCGGCGGCAGACGAATGGGGTGACGGCCTGAGGAGGCAGAATCACAGGCTACGGCTGCGCAATGTGCATGCACAGTTGTTGCGCGATTTCAGCAGCCTTCACGGCGGCAGCGGGTCGCCGGCGGTGGTGGTTCGCCGGTGGTGGCCCGTCGAGCCAAGTTCTCACAGTCTATCGGGCTTGCAATGTGTGCACGGGCCCGCGATTGGGTTAACTGGCCTAGTTGTCCAATTTTCTGTTGGATCAATTCTTGGAGGCCCATATTTCAAAAAATAAAGTCAGATCACAGTCCAAGAAGTGGAGCCCAGTGGAAGATCTGTGAAATAATTCTATATTGTAAAAGATAGAATTATTTCTTAATTTCGTATCATGAGGCCACGAGGACATTTTTTATTTGCTTTATTATTTGTCTTCGCATGATATATGTGTTTACATTAATTGTGCAGCATACAAGCATGTTGTAGATAATAGGGGCACGTTTAATGCTTTTATTTACAACTTTGAAAGCATGCCTATGTGATTTATTTTATGTAATTAATTATAACTATATATTCGGGGTTCATGCATGACATGATAAGATTTTAGCAATGTTATAATTATGGTTGCATAACAAATCTGTGCAATTGAACCTTATGAATTTAAAATTACTAAGCTTATTATTTTAATAAGACCTCCACAAAGCGATCCTTTATTGGAAGTGGGTAATTTATTAGGTAAACGCTTACATGTGTAATTTACTTAATTTATTATTCATAAGTTCTAATAGATAGGATTTCTTAAAACAAACATTTAGTTCATGTGAGAAGTGGGAGCTCATACGAAAACGTCTACATGTGTAGCTTGCGTGTGGAGTTTTCACAAGTTCTCTAGGTATTGAATTAAATGAGACAACTTTATTATAAGAGATCAGGTGTATTATGATAGATCCTTATGTGGGAGGGTGGACTTTGGTGGTAAGCTAGCTTAGATATTGTCCAGAGTATAACTCATTTGTGATGTCCCTGCTCAGTAGGATAATATGGTCTTAAGTTAGTCTCCAATTATTAATTCCATTTGTCTAAGGAATCCTGGCATGGATTGGAATCAAAGGACTGGAATTGAAAGATGCAGTCTGGTTAAGTGTTTTGTTGTAAACGTCTACATGTGTGGCTTGCAATAGTAAGACTTAGGCAAATTGGAGGAAACATTAATATTGTTTTATCATAAGGTTTCAATATTTAATTGTTTCCATTGTTTGCGACTATGTTTTAATTTCTGCTTTAGTTTATTATTTTCAGACATGTCTTTACCAAATGTGATCAATATCTTAGCACAAAACCAATTAACTGGTCTAAATTTTCAAGAATGGAAACTCAACTTGGATTACATCCTTGTTGCAAAGGAACAAAAAAGTTTGTCCTTGATAAGCCTCGTCCGACAGCTCCCACTAATGCATCGACTGATGAGGAAAGGAGCTATTATAACAAGTGGCTCAAGTCAAACAATATAGTGAAATGCTATATGATGACTACGATGTCCAAAGTACTTGCACAGCAACATCATTCATATGATAATGCAAGTGACATTATGGACAACCTCACAGCGACCTGTGGTGAGTCGGACCGAGCTGTCAAATTCAATCTCATGAGTGAAATCATGGGAAGGAAGATGTCTGATAGTAGCTCGGTCAGAGAGCACGTGGTCGGTATGACTCATCTCATGGATGAACTCATGCTACACGGAGGTGGTATCGATGCGGAAGCGCAGGTTGATATCATTCTCAACTCTCTGCCAAAGTCTTTTGAGAACATTACACTGAATGCTGTCATAAAACAAGAAAGAGTATACTCTTAATGAGTTACTCAATTACTTGATGGCAGTAGAGTCAGTGATGCTTCCAGAAAAGGTTGCTTTGGCTACTGCTGGAAACCGTCCTGTTGCGCTGGTGGCAAGAGGCGGAAAGGAATGTTTAAGAAGAAAGTCAAAGGTACAAATTCTGTGAAGAAGTAAAAAAGGACACTGGGCATGCCTGCGAAAGATTGTCAAGTGAGGAAGACTGGACAAGGTGCATTAAGTGCATTTATAATGGAAACATGTTTAGCATCAGTTTCTACCTATTCTTGGGTAGTGGATACTGGAGCTACTAATCATGTTTGTTATACTTTGCAGGGGTTCAGGCCGACAAGGTAGCTGATGCATGATGAGATTACCATCTCAATGGGCAGCAGAGAGCGAGTCTCAGCAGTAGCCATTGGAGATTTTGACTTTATGCTTTGAAAACAATGTTTTGATTTTGAGAGATGTTTTATATGTACCGGTTTTTTGGCGGAACTTGATTTCAGTTTCCAAGTTATTTAATGATGAATTTTTAGTTATTTTTGATAGTGGAGTTTCTATCATTGGGAATAACGGTGTTATCTGTCAAGGCAAACTGATTGACTCTCTCTATATCATTGATTGTATGCATAAATCTTCCGTGAATGATGCAAACTCATCCAATAATAATTATCATTTAAAGAGAAAGTTTTCTTCTAATGAGGATCAAACATATCTCTGGCATTTAAGACTAGGTCACATCAATCTAAAGAGGATTAAAAGATTAGCATGCGATGGGCTCTTGAAATATTTTCAAGTGGTACCGCATCAAATCTATGAATCTTGTATAGATGGAAAGATGACGACCAGGCCTTTAATGGAAAGTCATTCTCGAGCATTGGATGTGTTAGAATTTATCTACTCTGACTTATGTGGACCAATGTCCACGCAAGGTCGTGGAGGTTATGAGTACTTCGTCACATTTATTGACGATTACTCAAAATTTTGATATATCTATTTGCTTCGCTACAAGTCTGAATGCTTTGAGAAATTAAAAGAGTTTAGGACTGAGGTAGAAAAGAAGCTAGGCAAGACTATCAAGACACTACGATCAGATCGCGGTGGAGATTACCTCAGTAATGAGTTCTTGCTGTACCTGTCAGATAACGGGATTACATCCTAGTGGATTGCACCAGGAACCCCTCAAAAAAATGCGAGCTTGCCAATTTTGTTTTGGGATATGCCTTGTGGAAAGCGGCCTATTTGCTTAACCTGGTACCTTCTAAATCAGTTCCTAAAATGCCTCTAGAACTCTGGTATGGGCGAAAGCCAAGCTTAACCAGAATGACAGTTTGGGGTTGTCCAACATATGTGCTGACAAAGGAACCTGATAAGTTAGAAAGTAGGTGTAAGCTGATGCTGTTTGTAGGATATCCCAAGCAAACGAAAGTGGTTACTTTTATTGTCATGAGAATCAGAATGTGATTGTCAGTACCAACGCAAGATTCTTTGAGGACGAATATGTAAGAAACCACATATCCAAGAGTGAAATTATCCTCCACTAGCTTGGGGATAATGAAGCGATTCCATCAGGAAAGCCCAGTGTAATGGTAAATCCACCTATAATAGGTGAGGGAATACCAACACTGCCATCAATGCAAGGTATGGGACCAACGAGTACTGTGCCAACTACTGACACAGCTCAGATGCCTCGTCCCAGTGGGAGGGTTGTCCACTAACCCGAAAGGTATATGTTCGTGGGAGTCTTCTGACTTGTTCCCGGAAAGCGAACTAGATGATACCAACCCTTGGACATAGAATCCATTACGGCTATGGATGTATACTAGAAAACTTATTTGCCAAATGGCTATCGAGTCATAGGGTGCAAATGGCTATACAAAAGAAAGAAAAGAGCGAATGGTGAAATTACAGCTTTCAAAGAAAGGCTGGTGGCGAAGGGTTATAGTCAGAAAGAAGGTGTAGACTATGACGAGATCTTCTCACCGGTAGCCATGCTTAAGTCCATTCGAATACTCCTAGCCGTAGCAGCACATATGGACCTAGAAATCTGGTAGATGGATGTCAAAACCGCATTTCTAACGGGTACCTTGAAGAAGGTAAGGACATCTATATGCAAAAGCCAGTAGGTTATGTGCAGAAGGGCGAATAACATTTGGTCTGGAAGCTCAAGAAGGTTAAGCATGCTTCACGATCATGGAATCTACGTTTTGATGAAGTGATTAAATCCTATGGATTTTCACAAAGTTCAAACGAGAGTTGCGTGTACCGTCTATGTGTCAGCGGAAGTGTGGTGTTCCTTGCACTTTATGTAGATGATATTCTCCAAATTGGCGACAATGTGGAAGTATTATCGGGCATAAAGGGGTGGTTATTCGAACAGTTTCATATGAATGACCTTGGAGAGGCAGGATACATCCTAGGGTAAAAGTATTGCGGGAGCGCAAGAAAAGGATGTTGGCCTTGTCTCAAGAGTCATATGTGGATACTGTGATTGCCCGTTTCAGCATGGAAACTGCCAAGAAAGGTCTGTTACCCTTCAGACATGGCGTACATCTTTCCAAGGATCGGTGTCTGGTGACACAAAAGGAGAAAGATGAGATGAGCAACGTGACGTATGCATCGGCCGTGGGGAGTCTCATGTATGCAATGCTATGTACGAGGCCAGATATCTGCTTTGTTGTAGGCATGGTAGCAATATATATGTCTAACCCTGGACAGGCGCATTGGACCGCGGTAAAGCACATACTCAAATACTTGAAATGGACTAGAGACTATTATCTCGTCTATCAGTGTGAGGAGTTGTGCCCTATGGGTTATACGGATTAGGATTTCCAGGAAGACCGAGATGAAAAGATGTCCACCTCTGGCTATGTGTTTACATTGGGAGGTGGGGCCATATCATGGAGGAGTGCAAAGCAGAAGTGCATTGCTGACTCCACCATGGAAGCAGAATATGTGGCAGCTTCTGAAGCTTCGAAAGAAATAGTATGGTTTCAAAACTTTCTTCTAGAGATGGACGTGATTCCTAAGATGCCCAAGACTATCACCGTATATTGTGATAATTCAGGAGCTGTGGCTAATTCTAAGGAACCACGAACTCACACAGCAACAAAACACATTAAGAGGAAGTACCATATTATACGAGAAATCATAACAAGGGGTGATGTGCTGATAGAGAAGATTGATACAAAAGATAATCTAGTGGATCCATTCACAAAAGCTTTGCCTCAGAAGGTCTATGAGATGCATGTACGTAACCTTGGGCTGAGGGCAAAGCCAGCCACGTAAAATGATTGATGTAATAGCTAGATTATTTTAGATGCGTTATACTTTGGAAAGCACCAGCATAATGCTTTGAGTATAAGTGGGAGATTGATGGATTTATATACTGAAAGCATTATGATTGGTATATTATGTACAAGGTCGATTGGTTAATATGCTGGGAATCATAAATGTTGTATGTTCATCTCCTGTCTGAATTAACAAACATGTGTCGCAAACGTAATTATCCTTTTATCTCGTCGATAGGGAGATCATACAGTGTGTAGTAGATCATGGAAGATCATATGGATCGTTTGACCTAGCGAGATATAAATGGTTATCACAGCTGAGACAGTTCCAGGATAAACTGTCGGTGTAGGCTGCAACATACGCAGTAATAAGCATCTTATCTTCGATGGCTTGGTATGCTGGTGTGGGGCACGCATTGATAAGGACCTAAGTCGAGATCAATTCTTTTATCTGACATTAAAAGAATCTATATCTCTATGGCTTGATGAGATCTTAAGCCTGAATGAAGGTACAAAAGTATATACAAATTGTGTATCAATTTGAGTTACAGTGAAAGGCTCTAGTTCAGATTGTAAATCTGTATCTTGGGTGATAGCAATTTGTGTATGACTGTCTGGTACTCGAACTAGGTAACCACATCGAGTATAAGATGGTGACATTCCCTGAGCAGCTCAAAAGGTTCTTTATGCTAAAGTCCTACAGGCTGATTAAGTTCAAGCCTAAGTGAAAAGGTTTGAGTGGATTGACTCAGAAATATAAGATGTTAATTAATTAAATGTCTTGTTAGAGCTTAAATTAATTAATGAATGTTTGTAACCTTAAATGTGGGGATATACCGAGCCCATGCAACCCGTACCTCAAAACGTGGTAGCATATAGGTAGGACAATATTGATTCTCTGGTGGAATGAATCAATATAAATTAATTAATTATATTCTGGGTTAAATATTGGAATTAATTAATTGATAGGCCTTATTTGCTATTTGTATTCTGGTCCTTGGTCTGGCCCATGAAAACTCAGGCCCAATAGAAGTCCAGTATTTTCCTATAAATATGCCTCATTTTCTCATATCAAAATATACAATACACCACAAGATCATATGTTGCAACACAACAAACCAGTATTTTGGGAATTGTGGTGATCGACTAGATCTGAGAAACGAGGAGGAAATTCTACTTATCAATCGGGCAAGAAATTCGAAGGGAATCTTCACCAGATATTCGGATTGGAGTTGGGATACAGATCAGAAGATCAAATCAAGAGGATCGTGTTCTTTCTTCTCTCCCTCTTTGTTTTCAAAAATTATTATTTATTTTCAAAGATTTGATTCCTTGATATGTTAGGAATAAATCTTGGTGTGCAAGAAAATGGATCGAGGATCATATCTCTGCACACTCGT
The DNA here is from genome assembly GCA_026898455.1 of Plectranthus barbatus. Lineage (NCBI taxonomy): Eukaryota > Viridiplantae > Streptophyta > Magnoliopsida > Lamiales > Lamiaceae > Plectranthus > Plectranthus barbatus. The sequence continues at coordinate 38,516 of JAPKLW010001578.1, forward strand.
TCTTCAGGTTTCTACAATTCAGGTATTCCGCAAAGACCCTCTTTATGCATAATCAATAGGAGCATGCTAGGATTAATCGTAGGCATAACAATTTATTTTTCATATTCCAGTTAACGATCTCGGCTAATGGATTAAGTGATTCAGTTCACAAATCCCTTCGGGGATGCTCTTAGTTGTCCACACAATTTAAACTTATGCACGAATACTTTTAACTTTGAGATCCACAATAGTGACGCTAAAATTTGTGTATTTAAATGATGCATTTTATGAGTTGTAATCATATGTGAACCACCTCTGAGATGAGATATTAAACCAAATCTAATTCATTTATTTTGTTAATCTGATGAATAATATTTAATTTGAATTTGAATTTTGACTTTTTAATTTTAATTTTAAAAATTATAAAATGGCATTACAATAAATTAAATTATGACACTTTTATATATTCCATAACTGTTCTTGAAATCAAGTTCATTTTATTGATTCAGATTACACAAGATTTAGGGTTCTTCTTTCATCGCTGCTCTCTAACTTCCTTTGCACAAGGTATTTATAATCATCAAACCTCTTTTCAACGAATATATATATATAGGGAGCGGATCCAGTGAGAAAATTATTAATGTGAGAAAGTGAGAAAGATGCTTGAGTGCATTCACGGCATTGCTTGATTGTATTCAGGTCGTTTCTTGATTGCAATGTTGCTTGATTGTGCTTTAGTTGTTGCTTGATTATTTTGTTGCTTGATTGCAGTTTAGTTGTTGCTTGATTCAATATCAACCATTGATTTTTTTAGATCTGATGGACATGATTCATTCTTTTTTCTTACATGAGGATTTTTTTTTTACATGATCCCTCCTCTCTCTCTCTCTCTATATATATATATATATATATATATATATATATATATCAATCACCTTCTCTCTAATTTTTTTACATCGTTTTATATTCTTCCAGTTTTGAAGTTGATCAAGCAAGACCAGAGCGTTTTTATTTTTATCATCTTCGTGTCTATTGGAATGTTGGAGGAAATGGCAGCATTGCATAATTACTACACGTTCATGATTTTCATATATTTTCATAACATCATCTATCATCGTTCCAGATTTTTCTTAGATTTTAGTTTGGCTAGAGCAGCGATAATTATTCAACGATGTTTTTGTTTGAAGACATCGTTCAGTTTCAGAATCCTAATTTGGCGACACCACCCTTAATTAGAAAATTCATGAGTTGGCTACTTTTTTAATTGGGTTCAATAATATCAATTGATATTCAAGCCTACATAGTCGCAATAATTAAGCTTGTAAACGTACATTGATTAGGCCTGTAAAATTGCATTTATTAAGCCTGTAAAATTGCAGTATATTATTATTTTTATTTTATAGTTGTGTGTAAAATTTTGGATAATGTAAATATACTTAGTTGCAGCAGTTTAGTCCCTAAATTTATAGTGTTTAAGTCTGTAAATTTGCATTGAATAAGCCTGTAAATCTGCTTCATGCTATTGACTGTTTCTTATCTCCGTGTAAACTTGGTATATTTTAAGATACTGCAATGAATTAGTTAGTATAATGCATATATTTTTTATTAATAATGCAACTTTTAACAAAATATAAATATTGTTATAATTTGGAATTCAACAAAAAAAAATTTATACTATTAAGTTGCATTAAATATTTCTTCAATTATGCATTATTCAAGAATTCATACTTGCATTAATACAATTATTTTTTTATGATTAAAGCAACTAACCGTAGTGTAATATAAGTATTATAATTGCATAACATGTTTTGAGATACATCAACAAATTAGTTTATATGATGCAACTATTTTTGATAAATAATGCAACTTTTCATGTAAAACAAAATTGAAATTTCTGAAAATTAGAGATAGTGACGTATGAAATTAAAAGGTTTTTTTTTAAAAAAAAAATTGTAAAAGTTTGCTTAAAATTCGAAATTAATGAAGAGTAATAAATTAATTTTGAGATTTTTATAATTTAGGGATCAAATCCTTCATAATTAGGAAAGAAATAGATGTTAATTTTGAAATGCAATAATTTAGGAATCAAATCTCATAAATTTAGGACATAAAAATCGTGCAAATATAATTATGATGCCAAAATGACCAAAAAGACTAAATAATGCAACTTTTTTGCCTTATTACTGCAGCGAAATTTCAAATTAAAAATATTTGATCTGAGTCGTTAATTTAAAAAATCAATGCACCAGATTTGGTCTTATATCACATCTAAAAGGTGATTGTCACTATGACACACCACCACATTTTATTATAGGTAACCATATATTTACTAAATATAAATGATATATTTCAGATATAGTGGTATGTTTATTTTATTTAAATAATACATTTACCCAATTTGAAGAAATTTTATTATTGAAATTAATCTTACGAAATAAGATTTATCAAACGGTCCTGCAAAAGAGCTTCCCATATATGGATATTCGAAGAAGATTCATGCATCACATATTATTTATTGCAATTTAGCATCTCTTACTAATCTATATAGGTGTATCAAGTTCAGTCATTTAAAATTATATAACCCTACATTGCAATTACTATAAAGCTTAAATTTATACATTCAGAAAAAAGTAGTTATAATATCATAATTAAGTATCTATAGTGTTCATATATTTCGATTGCCTAGACTATAATGAAAATCTCATAATTTTGTTTTGATATATTTGTGTATATTTAATTTTACTTATATACTAATAAGTCGAGAGAAAATTATAAAGGATGAAATGAAACTGAAGCATTTAATAAGTCCAAAATGCCCTTTTGGGGCATGCAAGACTTCTGATCAACATCTTCAATTTTCCTCTAAAAAACTAAAGCTGTTCGTATAGAATTATTACTACAATACGATTTTACTCAAAAGGTATAATTTTAATATAAAAAGTATTTAAATATAGAGAATAAATTTATTTAATAGAATAAGATCGATTAAATTAGCGGTGGCCATAGTTTTGTTTTTGATTTGGAGCCGTCAGTTTCAATTCCGGAAATATGGAACTTTAAGGGAAGGTCTAAGATTAGGCACGCCTAAACAGTTTAGGCGGATTTTATCTATTAACTCAATTCAAACTCATCTAATATATTCTAATTGGGGATTAATAGACTCTATTTGGGATGAGTGAACCGATTTGAATATAAATAAAATTCGCCTAAACTGTTGAAGCGTACCTAACGCAAGTTTTAGCCGAACTTTAATAATCCACACTGTAATGGTTACGGCTACGAATTACCGATTAGCTTTGCTTTTTCAAATACCTTATTTCTAACACAATTGAATATGTATACAAGAATTGGAGCACTTGCATGAAAGGAGCACACTCACAATTCATATAAACTATCTTATTAGCTATTGTTCTAAAATTTTTCCTTTTATCATGCGAATGCCTCCCTTCTCGTATCAATAGATAATAGAGTTAGTTATAATTAAAAATATTAACTAAGTAATATGAATTTAGAGATCAACAGACAATAGAGTTAGTTATTATTAAAAAATTAACTAAGCAATATTAATTGAGAGAATTTTGGAGAGAATGAGAGAATCGAGATTTGAGAACTCGAGAGTTGAAAAAACTAGAAACGTAGATAATAATAATAAGAGTAAAACATTTGGAATATCGCACAAATTGAGAAAGTTTGAGATAGTTGAGAATGATGTGTGAAATGAGCGAAGAGGTGGATGGTATTAGAGAAAAAAGTTTATGATTCAAAAATCTCGACTAAATTGCCATTTTGGGTCGGAACTTGTTGGTTTCACATTATGTGGCACGATTTAATTAGTCGGTTTACTATATTTTTTCTTGAAAATTCGACTTATAAAAAGTATAATTCAGAGCCGGAACCATCAGTTCGAAACTGAAATCGGTGGTTCCAACAACTAGTTTTTTTTTAAATGACCATTCACAGCGATTCGGAACTAGAATCGCCGGTTTGCAACGACTTCAAATTATTTCCGGTGGTTAAAATGGTTCGAAATAGACGATTCAACGGTTCATATGAACCTACACTGGCCTATTCAAAAGTGGTTATGGTTTCAACTTTGAATCGTATATGCTTATTATGGTTTGGAATTGTGAACAGGCGAGTTGCCTTTGATTTGGAACTGCCAGTTCAGTTTTAAGTTGGTGTGATCTTTACATTAGATTGCTGATAAACACTCATTTTGTGCATTTTGCTGACGTGAATCTGCTCACTTTTGACCTTAGATTAGACCACTATGTGATATTTTCATGCATTATCCATATTCTTTAAGGAATTATTACGTTTGGGTTGGTTTGTGGTTGTTTATGCAGATTTCACGCACAATTGAGTTGTTTACAAGATTTGACCAAGTACCATGGGGCCAATCGATGCTAACTTGCATCGGGAAAAGAAAGAAGTGAGAAAAGATCACAGAAAAAGTCGAATTTTCGTTCGTGACGGAATCGGCGACCCAAAGCACAAAATCGGCGATCGCCGAAAGTGTATTTGGGTCGCAGATTTTGCAATTTCGCCTGTTTTGTTACGGCGCATTTTCGGCGACCCACATCGCAATTTCGGCGATCGCCGAGCGGGTTTTTGGGTCGCCGAACGGGTGATTTTGACGAATTTTTGGTTCAAATCCCATATCTTTTCAAATCAAAGGGAGATAAGTATAAATAGAGGCTCCCAAGATCAAAAACGTTCCTTTACCCTTATTTTCGAATTTTTTGAGCTAGATAGAGCTGAAACGAAGCGAGGCTTGAAGAGCAAGATTGGAGATTGAAGATCGAAGACCTCGGGTTTTGGTTTCCATAATTTTCAATTCTTTGACTCTTTACTTCTTCGTTTCTATGGAACTCAGCATGATTGGCTAAGTCCTTTATGGATTCTAGGGTTTTGAAACTTGTTGGATAATTTCTTGATTGTTTATGTGATTCAGTTTTCCTTTTCCATTGACGTTTTAATTATATCTGAGCTTTTCATTAATTATTTGATACTGGCCATTGATTGTAATTTGAATTGGTGGTTTTTGAACCGAGAGGTCTAGGTTATCGATTTAGACGCAAATTAATTAAATTTGATAGGTCAATTATCCGAGAGGAATTTGAACTATTGAAGGGTTTTAAAAATCTAAGGTTTTATCAAGAGTAAAAGTCCTTTTGCGCATCCGAGAGGAGTCACTAGGTCTTTTATTTTCAAGTTATGGTTTAGAGTCCAAGAGGATCACCTGATAACAGAATTGAGGTTAACTCACGTCTTTGGAAATTAAAATTGGAATTGAATTGCATAAATGATTGTTTAATTGTTCTTCAAAGTTGATTACCCTGGAATCCTGGTCTCTCTATATTTTCTAAATTCAATCTTTTTAATTGTCTTTTTAAATATCTACCTTTCAATATTGCCTAGTTTAAATAAACAAACTTTTCTACCGATGTATCTAGATAGTAGTAAGGTATCTATGTTTTAGTGCTTGATTATACTTCGAGCCTGCAATCTTTGAGTTCGATAAATTATTACTTTCCCTCTGCAGTGGTCTGTACACTTGCAGTTTTAGCGTGTTGAAAAATACGCTATCAATTGCTAGATGGGGAAAACTATGAAAAATACCCTATAGTATTAGTCAATTATAAAAAATACATTAATGTTTGCTTTTCCTTGAATTATACCCTAATGTTTCATTTTGTCCACTAAAAATACACTCTACTATGAAATATATCCTAAAGTTTCTCATATCACTGAATTATACCCTCATTTTTTATTCTGTCAATTAAAAATTCCTACATCGCTAACGGTGTTAAAATTTTAATACAATATATGCCACATATGTACCAAAAAATGAAAATGTCACGCATTATTTAATGTATGATTCATCAAAATCTTAACATGATTAACGATTGAGGGTATAATTCAGTGATAAGAGAAATATTGAAATATTTTTTATAGTTGAGGGTATTTTTAATTGACAAAATTAAACATTAAGGTATAATTCAGGGAAGGAGAAACAATAAAATATTTTTTTATAATTGACCAATACTTTAGGATATTTTTTATAATTTTATCTGCTAGATATGAGTGTTCCTCTAAATTATAGTAAAAAAACTCATGTTTTGTGGCAATGTAATAATAAATCGAGTGTGTCAGATGAATATAGACTAGAAACATCCTCAATCAGAATTATACAACTTTTGGATGACACAAGAAAGCATGCCTAGATTGCTTATATCACAAGGTCTGGCATACAATATTCATGCCCACCACCGACACCTCAATCACTGCTGGCCCACCGCCGCAAGTTGGTGTTGGGACACCTTCTGAAATATTAATAATAATAATTATACAAGATTTCATCAATTTGGGGAAATAAAGAAAGAGAGGAAAACATCAATCTTTCTATTCCCAACATACACTATTATTATTTTGATCTTATTTCTTTTCTTTTTTTTAATAAGGATAAGGATCATTTTAACTATTAAACTATTCTTAAAGAAATAAATTAGCTCATCTATAATTATTTGACTCAACTTAGCCATTTTACTTTAAAATTAGCTTAATTTAAATTCTCAACTTGAAAATTACTTTCATACTATAATTAAAAGAAAATATTACTCCCTCTGTCCCATTTTATTAGTCCTATTTGCTTTTTTATATGTACTATTTATTAGCCTTATTTTCTAAAATAACAAACTTTTTCATACTCGCCAATAAATTATTAATTCCACTACACTCGCAAATATTTGTTATTGTCTCGTTTTCGTTTCGGACGAAGTAATATTTTATAATTCTATATTTACTTTTAAATTATTTATTATTTTTTATATTTATTTGGTTATTTTGCATTCATACTTTCAAGTATAAGTTAATAATCTTAAAAAGTTGAAGGACTATGTTGGATCAATTTCAAAAGTTATTAAGAAGCATTCCTATCTTATTGTTACATTTCGATGTGTTAAATAATGTATAGAAATTATCAGTCTAGATGTCTCTAGATTTGCTCTAGTTAGTGCAAAATATATAATATCATGTATAGGATGTCAATTGAGTTGTAATAGAGCCGATCAAGACAAACTGGAAATCCTCCAGTTTGGTCTCGCTGGGTAATAGAAGAAACTGGCTACAATCCTTAGTACCAGTTTCAAGGAATCACATGAAGAAAACTGGCTGACATCACCAAACCACTTTCATTCATGCTTATCACTCTTGGGCATGGAGACAAAGAGAACAAGTCGGGAGTTGAAGATCCTGATGTTGGACCAGTTTCAATTCCTCAGACTAACTAGAATAGCCGTTCTGACACACCTTACGATGTCGACATCCTGTGTCAGAAAACCAGAAATAGGTGCAACCTTTCTGCAAAAGCAACATGTCCTTTGCAGAATAGAGGCGCCGATTGGACTTCATCCAAAGTGTTTCTCAAAGGCTACAAATTCAATCTTCTCACACTTCGTCTGGACGAAGTGTCCCCATAAGGAGAGCCCCGACCATTTTACGATCTTACAATTCTACTGGAATTTCTTACACTAACCAAATATTCAAAAGTGCTCAAAGCTTTCATGAGTTCCATAGCTTACCGTGAATCATCTTGGACAGGGGTTAGCCCCCAAAGATCACAACAAATTAATTCTAAAATACTGGAGGATCACTTATCACTTAAAAAATAAGGTAGTTTTCATACTCTTAGCCATTTGACAAGAAGAACATAATATTGAAATGGGTAAAGAAGAAATAACATTTAAATGACCAAACTTTTGTAGTTCGAAATAGATTTGTTTGACACATGATCTAGTCTAGAATGCCATAACTCGAAAGGTACATGTAACAGAATCTTCTTACTAAGCAGAATGGGCACACCACACAGCCTCCTCCTCCAGAGTTGAGAGCTTTATATAGTTCCTCCCGAACTATTGAACAGGTTGGCTAGATGCCCGTAAGAATCACTATTGGAGATCTGCAGTGACTACTATGTATTTTCTAGGAGAGAAATAACACCAAAAAAATACTCTGTGTATTTATATACGAAGTATGAGTAATTCAAATTATAGCCACTTAGAGACATTTGAATATCGTTGTTAGGATTTTTGTTAGAGAAATTCTTCCTTACTTTTTGTGTTTTTGTGGGTCAAAGATTGTAAGCCATCTTAGTCAGTTTTTTAGAGTCTAGAGTTATAAACTATAATCATGATAGATTGAGTTGTAATAGAACATAGGCTGAAGATTGAGCAAAGGAGAATGCTCGAGAACTGACTACATGCACGCCTGAAACTTAGTTTTCACCAAGTACAGACTTAACCAGAACTGAGTTGGAGCACTCAGTATAAGGTCTACCATACTGACCAGGAGAAGTCAGGATGAGGGCTTCCCCGTACTGACTAGGAGAAGTCAGTATGAGAGTTTTCCATACTGATCCATAGAAATCAGTATGAGGGCATTTTCCATACTGGCTGTGGACAGTCAGTATGAGGGTCTACCAAACTTACCATGGGAATTTAGTATGAGGGCTAAGCTATACTGACCTTCGAAAGTCAGTATAAGAGCCTCTACCTTTAAACCTCGAGTTATTCGAAAGATAAAGAAGCTCAGTCAGACTTATGGATTTATATATGCCCAAGTGTAAGTCAGTACGAGGTTATCCAAACCCGGGTTCCTCAAACATAGAACTTAGTCTGACATAAAGTTAGTGTATGGTACACTGACGCAATAGAGCAGAGCAGAACGCAGACCTAAGGCATGGGCTAGGATTTGACAATATCTTCCATGAGTCTAACGTCTGGATTTATGTGTCTAACGGGCAGAAATTCAAAATTCCTAGAGGAAATCCTCTAAAAAAGGGTCTGCACTTTAACCTTTAATTGTTAATCAACATACGACGATTGAAAGAACTCTGAGCTAATATCCTAAACTCTTCGGACGACAAAGAGGATCTCTCTGTTGATCTCTCTGAGTTTTCATGTTTCCTTACACGAGACTTAAGTCTTCGACTTAAGTTATAAACCATGCTAACTTCTCCTAGCACGAGGCTAAAGCTGTAAAGCTGAATCTCTTCTTTGGTGAATATATCTTTCTGAGATATATTCATAAAAGTCAGTTTGCTAGTCAGGGATTCTGATTCTCACGGGCGTATGCCAACCTCCTAAGTTCTAGGAAGAACAGTAAACATCCAACCACCTGAGTCCTAGAAAGAAGAGTAAACTTCCAATCATCGGGAAGAAGATTGTGGGGTGTCGTCCTCACTTTAACCTGAAGACTGAGTGTGTAAGGAGTTCCTAAGCGAGTGCCACAGTTGACCGAAAGACGGAGGCACCGATGGGCTGTGTATAGATCGTAAGGTGGTTTGTAGTTACTTAGTGAATTATCCAGACCGTGGGTCTGAAGAGTGGGTGTAGGATATTGAGATCCGAACCACTATAAATATTGTGTGTTGTTTACTGCTTTACTTTCATACTTGCTTTCTTTTTCTGTGTCACAAACTGACTTTTGAAACCTTCAATTCTTGTCCCAGTATTGAAGAGTATATGTTGTGAAATTGACTTAACTCGAACAAAGACCTAAGCTTAAGTCTTCTACACACTAAACTGTCTATACTCTATTGATCTGAACTAGTGCAACTGTCTTTTAATACTTCCGTTGCATAGAAAAACCTTCCGCTGCACTATTTAGCAATCTGATTTCTAGACCAACAAGTGGTATCACACGCCAAAGTTCTTACAGACTAAGGTTATGTTATGTCACTTAGGACCAGATCTCTGTTTTCTGGACTTGGTTCTGTTTTCTGCACTTGGTTTATGTTTGTGTGTTTAAGCTTAGGTATTCAGAGATGGCTCAGATTACAAGAGCTTCCAAAGTACTCATCATAAAATTTTGATATATGGAAGAAATATTCGTTGATTATGCTGAAGAATGTCCACCCAGAGATGGCTGAGGTTCTATCTATCGGACCCCTAGAGATCACCAAAGTGAATACTCAGCTCGGAGGAGCAGAGGGTCAGCAGATAGTGGAGAAGCTTTATGCAGAGTAGACAAACGACGACAGAGTTAGTTTTTAGCTGCATACAGTGGCCATGGAGTTCATTCTTCAATCCTTACCGGAGCCACTGGTTGTTGAAGCTCTTGAACACAACAATGCCAAAAAGATTTGGGAATTTCTTGGCACCCTCAACCAAGAAACAACTTAGATGAAGCGAAACAAGCTTCAAAACTGTGTAGATAAGTATGAATTATTACAAAAGCTTCCTGGTGAAAGTGTTAAATCAATGGAAGCTAGATTCAATGCTATTATCTGTGAGCTGAAAAACTTGGGGAGAATGTATGAGATTGCAAATATGAATGCAAAAATTCTCTCCAAGATGCCCAAGGAGGAGTGGTTCGTCAAAGCCACCAGCCTGAATGAGAGGGACCTCTCCGAGATGACGACCAAGGACGTGTTCGCCCAGCTCCAAGCTCATGAGTGGGACATACAAATGGCGAACAAGAATGAAGCAGTGCGAACTGTCAGCACACATCCAGAAGGAGATGCTGCCTTTTTCGCAAAAAGGGAGTTCAAGAGAAGGCCTCAAATGCCTTACCAAGCTGACAGATCTTACGGACAGACATCTATATCAAAGTTAGCACCAACAACTTCCTACCAAAAGAAGGAAGATGAGAGCTCAATTGAAGAGCTTTAGGAGCAGATGAGGAAGCTGACAAGACATCTTGAGAAATGCAAAGCTAAGAAGGAAGGTTCACAACCTAGTGAACTGAAATTCAGAGAGAGACCTGCCAAAGCTTGCTTTGAGTGCAACTCTCTAGACCACCTCAACTATGAGTGCCCACTGGTTTCCAAGGAGGAAAGGGAGCGCTTGAAGAGGGTATTCGAGAAGAAAGCCTCCAGAGCAGTTGCAAAGGCCATGCTTCCTAGAACTGAGGTGCCAAACATCTCAGACAATGATGATGGCTACTACACATTAGAAGATGAGGTCGTGGAGGAAGCCTTCCTGGTGCTGATGGCAAAGCTTGGAGAAGAGGAAGAATCTCTAACAGGGTCTACTATCTCGGTGCATATTTCTAACTCAGTTTCAATTCCTATAGCATGCATAGAAGACAACTTTGAATCCTATTTCTCAGATTCAGAGGATGTTACCCTTGATGCTTTAAATAGAGAATTTTATAAATTTCATGAGTTAAAAAATGTTTTGGCCTGTAAAAGTGCTTCACTGAAACTGAAAGTTTCAAAACTGACTGATGAGATCCAAGGATCGAAGTCAGTAAGTGAAGATCTAGCTAAACTTAGAGAATAGCATTTTACATTACTTGAATCGTTTAAATCTATTTCTAAAGAATGCGCATCTCAAAAACTAAAAATTACTAGTGATAAAAACTTATATGTTCATTGTATTTCTAGCACTAGCAAAGTTTCAAAAGCTCTAAGTTTACAAAGACATTCTTTTGATAAGGCAGGTCTAGGCTTAATAGAGAATAACTTGAGCAATCAGGCATCTGCTTCTGAAACTAGAGATATCTCTAACCATCACTTTAGGAAGAATTTTAGTTTAGAAATTAATTTGATAGGTAAAGGAGTTGTCAGTATGGACAAAGACTCCTTAGAGGCTAATCAGGAAAGAAAGGGACAATCAGTTTCAAAACTGACTTTGATACCCAAGCTTAGAAAAGATTTAACTTATAAGTCAAACAAACCTGAGATGAAGCCCACTATGCCTAGGAAGAGGGTTAAGCAGAATGTTCCTAATACAAGGAAACCCACCTCAACAGCTAAAATTGAACTTTATAGAAAGTCAGTTTCATTTGGGTTCTAGAAATCCGAGGTTTCCAGCTCATAATTCATATGAGATGAGAACTTATCCGTATAAAAAGAACACTTATATGAGATCTCAGTCCAACCAATTCCCTACTTTTCGGACAAGGAAGACTGTACACTTTGGACCAAGCTTCCGAGAACCTAATCGAAACTCATTTTCAAGAAGATCAGTTCCTAGAAACACAATTTCAAGAAACTTAGTTTCTGGCCAGGTTTCACACACTAACTTTTTTTCTTCAAACATGCATAGAAACTGCATCAATTTTTTGAAGAGGAATATAAAGGGAGAAGAAACTATGACACCTAGATATAAGGTGAAGCAAGTATATTCCCAAAGGTTGGATCCATAAGACTAACCCTGCGGGACCAGCAGAAACACGGGTACCTTTTGTCTAACCTTATCTGTTTTGCAGGTACAAGGTCACCAAGGTCAATTTAAAAAGAAGAAAATAGTATGGATTTTGGACACTGGATGTTCAGCTCATATGACCGGTGACAAAAATCTACTTTCAAGACTAAAAATGTCAAGAGGACCACTTGTCAGTTTTGGAGACTCAAAAGGGAGAGTAATTGACAAAAGATGCTTGGAAAGAAATGGAATCATCATCAACAATGTATCCTTAGTCACCAACCTCAACTACAATTTGATGAGTATTAGTCAGATTATCCAATATGGATATGAGGTGACTTTTGCCGGAGAAGAATGCTGGATCAATGACAAAGACTCCAAGGAGACTGTGTTGAAAGGTGTGAAGAAAAGAAGTCTCCACTATGTGGATTGCGAGATCGGAAAGCCTGACACGTGCCTTGTCGCAACAAGCTCATGTCAAGAAGGAGTCAACTGGCTATGGCATAAGTGACTTAGCCATCTGAATTTCCAGTCAATCAGACATCTTTCCAAACACAAGCTTGTGGAAGGCCTACCAAAAGTCCATTTTCAAGAAGGTGTCTACAGAGCATGCAAGAAGGAAGAAGGTGTCTGCAGAGCATGCAAGATAGGAAAACAAACCAGAGCATCATTCAAGAATTAAACCATCACAACAAGCACAGATAAGATCCTCGAGCTACTTCATATGGATCTATTTAGACCAGTCAAGTCGTCTACCATAGGAGGAAAAAGATTCACTCTCGTTGTGGTAGATGACTACTCGAGATATACTTGGGTAAGGCTGCTGAAGAGCAAGGATGAAGTGAAGCTTCAACTTCCAGAGCTCATCCTTCAAGTGCAAAACATCAAAGGAGTCACTGTCAAAAGAATCAGATCTGACAACGGGACTGAGTTTTGCAACGGTCCACTGATGGACTTCTGTGCTGATGCTGACATTGCTCATGAGAAGTCAACTCCAAGAACGCCCCACTAGAATGGTCTTGTTGAACGAAGAAACAGAACGCTCAAGGAGGCAGTCAGGACTATGCTTGCTGAAGCTGACTTGAAAGATGGTTATTGGGGAGAAGCCTTAATGACGACATGCTATACTCAGAATAGGAGCACAATCAACAGTCGCCACCACAAAACCTCGTACGAAGTATTCACTGGTTGTAAGCCTTCTATAGCTCATTTTCGTGCTTTTGGTTCTCCATGTTACATCCATAACAATGGAAAGTCTAAACTAAATACTTTCAGTCCCAAAATAGATGAATGTGTGTTCTTCGGATATGGACATCCTTCATACAAGGGCTACAGAGTACTTAACAAGACCACCAGACTTGTGGAAGTAACATGCTATGTTGTTTTTTTATGAGTCTATCTTAGTGCGCAGGACTTTGAAAGAACTGGAACTTGGCGATTCAGTAGTAAAAAATGAATGTGAGAAACTCAGTGCTGATAAAGAAGATCCGAATCAAGTTTCTTAGACCAGTCCAATGGTTAATCACACAAGTACTCCAGATGAGGTAGTCGGTGATGCAATCAACCTAGCTAAGGCCTTTGGTTCATTGTCGATAAACTCAAGCATCAATCAAAAGGGAACTTCAGGAGATCAAAACAAAGCTTAGTTTGAAGGCCAAACTGGAATAGAGTCTCCTACTCAAACTGACCTTCAGAAGATGAAGGTACTCATCCTGAAGATATCCAACCGACGGTGCATCAAGAAGACCAAGGAGCTCAGGATGTGGAAGTCAACACTGGAGAAGAAGACTCCAGTCAAAGTGACTTAGTTCAAGTTCCAGTATCGGGAGCAGACGGTACTGAGTATCCTGAAGATTTCATCCAACTAGTTGAAGCTTCCCATCTTCAGAAGACGAAATGATTGAGAAACCATCCCGAGGAAGCCGTGTTGGACAGTGTTGCCAACACAGTTCGCACAAGACAAGGGAGCGCTTTGCTTACATGTTTTATATCTCAGAAATTGGAGCCAACAAAGATTGGAGATGCTCTGAAATCAGTTGACTGAATCAACGCTATGCAAGAGGAACTTGCATAGTTCAAGAGAAATAAAATTTGGTACTAGGTGGATCGACCAAATCATCAGTTAGTAATCGACACCAAATGGGTCTTCAAGAACAAGAGAGACAAAACTGGGAATATTGTGAGGAAGAAAGCATGACTAGTAGCAAGAGGATATGCTCAATGTAAAGGGATCGACTTCGACAAAACTTTTGCTCTGGTGGTCAGACTTGAAGCTATTCGTCTATTCCTTGCTTATGCCGCCCACAAGAACTTCACAATTTTCCAGATAGATGTGAAGAGTGCCTTTCTGAATGGGGAGCTCAAGGAAGAAGTATATGTGGAAAAGCCCCCAGGCTTTGAAGAAGGAAATCAAGTTTACAAACTGAGAAAGACTCTCTATGGGTTGAAGCAGGCACCCAGATCTTGGTATGAGACGTTGTCTCAGTTTCTCCTCAAGAATGGTTTTCGTAAAGGCAAAATCGACACAACGCTGTTCAGAATTAAGAATGGATCAAACATCCTTCTTGTGCAGATCTACATCGATGATATTATATTCGGATGCAGAAACTTGAAGATGTGTGAGAAGTTTGCCTAACTGATGTATAGCAACTTTCAGATTAGCATGATGGGCAAACTGACTTACTTCTTGGGTCTTCAAGTCATTTAATCCGAAGGTGGAATTTTTATCAATCAGAAGAAATATACCAAGGACATGATCAACAAGTTTTGTCCAGAGAAGATCAAGCCCTTGAGGATTCCGATGAGCCCAAGTGCTCATATCAATCTTGATGAAGAAGGAGAAGCAGTCAACCCAACAGCATACAGAGGCATTATTGGGTCACTCTTATACTTAACTACCAGTAGGCCAGATATCTCTTACTCAGTTGGAGTATGTGCGAGGTTTCAAGCCAATCCAAAGAAGCCGCACATGGAGGCTTCCAGAAGAATAGTCAAATACCTCAAAGGGTCAGAGTCACTAGGTATTTGGTACTCAAAATCTGACTATCTTACTCTGAATGCTTATTCCAATTCAGATTTTGGAGGATGCTGAATCGTGAGGAAGAGCACAAGTGGAACATGTCAGTTCCTAGGTCACAAACTTTTAAGTTGGTTCAGCAGGAAGCAGCACTCAATCATCACGTCTACAACAAAAGCTGAATATGTTGCTGCAGCAAGTTGTTGTGCCCAAGTGCTTTGGATCAAGCAACAATTGCTTGACTATGATGTCGAAACTAGGTGTGTGCCAATCTATTGTGATAATAGCAATGCAATGTGCATCACAATGAACCCAGTTCATCATTCCCGAACCAAGCACATCGACATAAGGCATCACTTTATCAGAGATCATGTCGAAAAGAAGGATGTGTCCGTGGAGTACATCCGAACTGAAGATCAACTGGCTGACATCTTCACCAAACCACTCCCAGAGACCAGATTCAAGGAGCTCTGCATAAAACTTGGTCTATTGGAGATCGACGACATCCTTAAAGTGATGCTGAATAAAATTGAGTTTGAGCTCTCAGATTTTTAATTTTAAACCATATCGGATGAAGATTAAAACTGAGTTCCAACTCTCAGTTTTCTAAAACTTGGTGTGCCACTCAGCAAGAAGACTTCATACTTACCTCTAAATAATACTCCCTCACGTGGTGTCAACGCAAATCAGTATGAAACTCGTCACACAACCAAGAACATAAGAAGCAACTGCCTAAGGCATCCGAAGAAGTTGAAACTTACTCTTACTAAGTTTCGAACTGACTTGCTAAGAAAACCAAGTTCTGGTCTTCACACTTAGAGGACTTTTGAAGGACAGATGCAGAATTAAACTGAGTTCCAACTCTCAGTATAGTAAATAACTCTTTGTCAGTTTCGAATTTCGAAAGGCGGGATTTTGAATTCCAAATGCGATCGTTGCGATTACATCACTATTAATGTGTATCTTGCATCGATGAATCGGGACTCAACACTTGGATAATGCTCCTTCCCACGTTGCTCCAGTCAAATCCCGAATGCACATCACGAGGCAACATATCCCAATCATTTCCGAATATCAAGAAACAGAAAGGTCATAAGGTACACCTACATTTTCAAATGGCTTTTCTCTCTTCTATAAATAGGGTTCATATGTTTCCTCTGAGAAACAACTTTTCTCCTTTCTCCACTGTTGAACCCTTCCTTCCAAGTTTATACTTCATCTTCAACAAAAACTTCCCTTAGATCTTGCAAAATAGTGTTGGAGCCCAAGCCTCCAGACATAAACTCACCACCCTTTTTGGGTGCGATTAAAGAGGGGGAAAAGATGAGAGGTGCAGAAGACATCAGAAGTTTGAGTAGAGCAGCTCCTTTTGCCACAATAGAAGTCTATTGTGAAGTGTCAAAGAGGCATGGAGACACAGTAGAAGTCTACTGTGAAGTCTCAAAAAGGCACAGACTGATGTAGCTCGTAGAGATCTCTTTGTTGCATGATGCGCTCAAACTGTGAAACCAGTTCATGCAGTCAAATGAGTAGAGAAGCTCGGAGGGGCAAGACAACCATAGGGGATGTTATCTTTTGCTCATCTTTGAACCCGAGAAAGAGCATCCCAGGTGTCTTGCCATTTCTGCTGTGGTTTACCTTTGCCATCGGCAAAGTCAATAGACCTCCAATAATCCCAGCTGCAATAAACCACTGTTGTAGCCAGATCAAAAAACATCATGAAGACCGAAAGCATCCTAGTATAGACTTGAAATAGTTCTGTAATAGGTTTCTTTGTGTTAGTTTATCCCTGTACTTGTAATGAAAATTATTAAAGGGTAAACTAACTTGTTGATGACAATCTCATTTTGTCCAACAAAGGTTTTCGTTCTTCATACGTTGAACTTACACAATCCAATGTAATGAGGAGGCTTCTGACTCTCTAATACTTAAGATTTAACAGCTCTAAACTGACTTGCAAAATCAATCGAGCAATATCTCTCCAAATTATAAGGAGAACATCTTAAGAAAAAGCTGTTTTTAGGGGGGACTTTTCTAAGTTTATGTGACTATTTGTCAAATCTATAAAAACTCTAAAGTTATCCACACCTCATCAGCTGACGTTATAGATGGCTTTGACCACACCAAAAAGGGAGAAATTATTAGGATTTTTGTTAAAGAAATCCTTCCTTACTTTTTGTGTTTTGGTGGTTCAAATATTGTAAGCCATCTTAGTCAGTTTTTCGGAGTCTAGAGTTCTAAACTGTAATCCTTGTATAGGATCGATCGAGTTGTAATAGAACTTAGGCTGAAGATCGAGCAAACGAGAATGCTCGAGAATTGACTACATGCACACTTGAGACTTTGTTTTCACCAAGTAAAGCCTTAACCGGAACTAAGTTGGAGCACTCAGTATAAGGTCTACCATACTGACCAGGAGAAGTCAGTATGAGGGCTTCCCCGTACTGACTAGGAGAAGTGAGTATCAGGGTTTTCCATACTGATCTGTAGAAATCACTATGAGAGAGTTGTCCATACTGACTGTGGAAAGTCAGTATGAGGGTCTACCATACTGACCTTTGGAAGTCAGTATGAGGGCTAAGCTATACTAACCTTGGAAAGTCAGTATAAGAGCCTCTACCCTAAAAGCTTGAGATATTCGAAAGTTATCGAAGCTTAGTTAGACTTAGGCATTTATATATGCCTAAGTGTAAGTCAGTACGAGGTTATCCAAATATGGGTTTCTTAAACTGATAACTTAATCTGAAATAAACTTAGTGTATGGTACACTGACACAGCTGAGCAGAACGCAGACCTAAGGCATAGGCTAGGATTGGACAGTATCATTCATGAGTCTAACGTCTGGATTTATGTGTCTAACAAGCAGAAATTCAAAATGTCTAGAGGAAATCCTCTATAAATGGGTCTGCATTTCTACCTTTAGCGGTTAATCAACATACGAAGATTAAAGAACTCTGAGCTAAAATCCTAAAGTCTTCGCATGGTAAAGAGGATCTCTCTGCTAAACTCTCTGAGTTTCCGTGTTTCCTTACACGAGACTTGATTCTTCGACTCAAGTTATATACCGTGCTAACTTCTTCTAGCACGAGGCTGAAGCTCTTCTTTGGTGAATATATCTTTTTGAGATATATTTATAGTAGTCAGTTTCCTAGTTTGGGATTCTGATTCTTACGAGCATTTGCCAACCACCTAAGTTTTGGGAAGAACATTAAACATCCAACCACCTGAGTTTTGGGAAGAACAGTACATCCAACCACCAAGAAGAAGGTTGCGGGGTTTCGTCCTCACTTCAACCTGAAGAGTGAGTGCATGGAGTTCCTAGGCAAGTGTCACAACTGACCGAAGGACGGAGGCGCCGACAGGCTCTCTATAGATCGTAAGAAGGCTTGTATTTACTTAGTGAATTATCTAGACCTTGGGTCTGAAGAAGATCCGAACCACTATAAATCTTGTGTGTTGTTTGCTTCTTTACTTTCATACTTGCTCTGTTTTTCTGTGTCACAAACTGACATTTTAAACCTTCAATACTTGTCCATGTATTGAAGAGTATATGCAATGAAACTGAGTTAACTAGAACAGAGACCTAAGCTTAAGCCTTCTACACACTAAATTGACTCTACTATGTTCATCTAAACCAGTGCAATTGTCTTTTAATACTTCCGCCGCATATAAAAACCTTCCGCTGCATTGTTTGGCACTCTGATTTCGGGACCAACAATCGTCCATTCTTATGCGTCTCTTTTTTGACAAGAGCAGGGCGCTTTTCCTGACGTTATGCACCTGCTATGTTCTTTTTAATACAAAATATCGATATTATGCTTTTGTGTCAAACGATTTTGCCAGTCCGAGGAATCAGAATTGGTTCAGGCTTCATCAGTCTTTAATGAATCTCATTCTTAAACACTGATCTTTGATGATTCCTGTGACTTGTTCTCTTTGTCTCTTCGTGTGAGTAGGAACTGACTAGTAAACTGGAGATGATCCACGCTGGTGTCTTCGGTCAGTTTCTCTTAGCCATCAGCTTCAAACTGGAAGCGGGTCTCTGTTTTATTCACTTGATCTAAACTGGGGATTCGAATTTCCACCCAGTTTATCTTGATCAGCTTTGTCAATTCTTTTACAACTTGATACATCCTAATAGAACTTTACAAGTTTATGCGAACTAAGCTAATCTAGAGACACTTCTAACATGGTGGTTTCTATACAATCTTTTTACACATCAAACAATAAATAAGTAGGAATACTTTCTAACAATTTTCCCCTTTTTTTGATGTTGTCAAAAAACACCGCTATTAAGCTGGTAAAGGTTCATTTTTTAGTTTACATGAAATTTTCTATTAGATTCTAATACTAAAAAACTTAACACCTTGATTACTCAGCCTGCCCTAAAAATCTTCCCCCATAATTAGAGAGATATTTCTCGGTAATATGGACAAAAATAAAATTATCATATATATATATATATATATATAAAAATATATATATTGGGGGCTGATCTGGTGAGAATGAACCTAAATATGAGAAATGAGAATAAATCACTATCATTGAATTATCATAATCAATGATCCAGATTGACTGAAAAAAACGCGGGATTTTATCCCAATTTTTGTTCACTAATAGGCAAATTTGTAATTTAAGTGTTGTTTTATACATTCATTTTTCATAGTTATTCTTCATTTTATCTAAGTTATACTTCATTTTATCTCAGTTGTTATTCATTATAAAATAAACTTGATGTGAATTTTAATGTTATTCATAACAAGCATTTTATCTAAGTTATTCTTCATTTTATCTCAATTGTTATTCATTATAAAATTAATTTGATGTAATTGTACTTCGTCATTTTGTACAATGAACGAAAATCTATAAAATAAATTTTATGTACATTTCACTTCATTAAATGACAAAATCTCTGCATTTTTTGTTCATTTACCTTCATTAAAGGACTTTTTATTATCTTATATGCAATTTACACATAAATGATAAAATAAAATTGCAATAGAAATTTGGTTGAAATAGTTCAAAATTGCAACACTGCCTCTAGTTTCAAAAATAATTTGAGGTAACACTTGGACAGTCTGAAGGTTGGTGCACCACAAATTTCTTCTAACATCTTCAATAATGAATAGTAACATTTAATGATGTCATCATCCAACTTCTCAATATATGATGATGAATATGATGTAAGAAATAAACAACTTGCTATATAAAATGAACAATAGCTGAAATTAATTTTAAACAGAATTGATACACAACTTTATTTTGATGCACAACATTTGGTATACAAGATGAAACAAATTCATATAAAAATGAAAGAAAATCATAATAGAAACATACATCAAAATTTTACTCTAATGCACCATATTTGAGATAAAATGAAGTGAATTCACATAAAAATGAAAGATATTATAATTATAACAAACTTCGAAATTATACTTTAATGAACCATATTTGAGAACAAATGAAGCGAATACACGAAAATTTCAAAAAAAAAAATCCAGAATTTTCATAAACTCTAAACCACAAATTGATTCACAAAATCAGAGAATGTGTACGAAGACAAATTGACGAACATGAATAGATATAAGATCGCAGAACGAATGAGATTTTGAATTTTACCTTTAAAACAAAAATTCGTAGCTTTCATTAATATTATAGCACCAAAACCAGGAATTGATCATCAAAATCAAAGAATATGTACGAAAACTAATCCAAGAACACGAATAGGAATATGATTATAGATAAGGAATATGAGATCGGATCTCAAATAAGGAATAAAAATCAAATCGCAGATAAGGAAACATAAATCTAATTAGAGACTGAAAGAGATTTGATATACTAAAATTTGTTAAATTAAAACACTAGCCTTAATTATCTAACAATGCAGTATACAAAGAAAAAAATGAACACGAAATTTTTTTAATCTTGAGCGTTGATTTGCCAAATTGAATGATTGAGATTTATTCTCATTTCTCACATAAAGAAAAATTCTCATATGATCTAACATATATATATATTTATATATATAGAGTTGTGTTCAAATCCGAACTAAATGCTGTGAATGAACTATGAACTTTTCATTGTTGTGTGTTTAATTGATCATTGTAGTTTATATCATAGTTCATTATAGTACTTTATTATGATACTTCATTGTTGTATGTATAATTGATCATTGTAATGTATATGATACTGTAATGAGATATTATACATACAATAATGATCAATTACACACACAACAATGAAAGTTCATAGTTTATTCAGGAAGATGAGTTCAACCTATAAAGCTCCCCTATATATATATATATATATATATATATATATATATATATATATATATAGGGTAGTGATCAGGTGAGAATATGAGTTACTATGAGAAATAAGAATAAATCTCGCGCGTCCATCTCATCAAATCGACGGACATGATTCATTCTCAGCATATTGAAAAACGCGGCATTTTTGCCCAAATATCATGCAGTTTTAGTTTTTAAAGGCTAAAATTGTAAAAATACTCAAACACAAACAGCAACCTGCATTTTAAGCCCGATTTACTTCATTTTTAAGCCAATTTACTTCATTTTTAGCCCGATTTACTTCATTTTTACATAAATACGAATTAAAAAAAATTAAACATCTTCTTCTTCAAAGCAACAACACGAGCGGAGTCTCTATAAAACTCAATACCAACATCAACAGTTCTTAAAACTATGCCCTTAAAATGCTTCATCTTATCAACACACTTTGGAATAAATGAACATGTAAGGTACAAAAATGCACAAAGTTAACACTAAAGATGCACAATATAATAGAAAAAATGAACATCGATCTGAATAAAACAAATTTTTTTAAACTATACTCATGCATAATTAACAACATCGAGACCGAACACGAATGCGAAATCCAGAAACAAAGAAAAAAAATCTGATCGACAAAAGAAATATAAATCAATTCGAACAAAGAATGAATAAATAAACATGTAAAATACAAAAATGCACAAAATTAAAACTAAAGATGCACAATATAATAGAAAAAAATGAACGTCGATCTGAATAAAACAAATTTTTTTAAACTATATTCATGCATAATTAACAACGTCGAGACCGAACACGAATGTGAAATCCAAAACAAAGAAAAAAAATCTGATCGACAAAAGAAATATAAATCAATTCGAACAAAGAAGGAAGAAGAAATCAAATCGCGCGAAGAAAGGAATAAAAAATCTAATGAGATACTATTTCAGATTTTTAAAAAAAGCTAAAATTACAAAAATAACCTTAATTTTGCAAAACTGCAGGATAATCGAGGAAAACTGCACACGGAGTAAAATAGATCATGAGCGTTGAAATCACAAAATCAAAGGCTAAGATTTATTCTTATTTCTCATACTAAAAACTATTCTCATATGATCACTACTATATATATATATATATATATATTCATATATATATATATATATATATATATATATATATTCATATAGTATTTCCTTAGTACAAATACGACGATATATGGAAAAGAAATACAAGGATATTTAGATCCTTTTTCTGATATGGCTTACGGAGTCTTCAGCAAGGTTAGAGGATCTCTTTCTGATTATGAGTCTTGGTGGGACGAAATTCATATCCATTAGATCTTCTCCGTAGGTCACAAAGGAGATTTCCTTCTCTAGAAAGACGTTGAGTTGGAGTCTGAAGGGCATGCCACTAGATGACTGGTCCATAATGCCTTCCACCAGTCTACAGAAGATATACTCCGCCCAGTTAATGTCTACAAAGTCGTCTATGGCCAACATTATGCACCACATTTTTTTTGCAAAAGGCTCTGTTGCATTCGGCTCGACACACCAGAGTTTGGCTAACAAAATCCAGACACATTCTATAGGCTAGTTTGGAGTTTCTATATTGATATCTAGATTAAACTTGAGCCTATTGGAAGCGTTCCATTTCTTCCATTGAGATTTTTCTGGTTCATTTTTTGTCACCCAGATACTCCACCAATCTGATCCCAGTAACCGGCACCTTGAAGATTTCTCTTAGTGAGAAGGAAGAAATGATGATAGCTTTCTTACTAACTATGGATTCGATGAACTTTTCATTATCAGAGATCTTTACGTTCTGACAGAATTTTGCGGTTAATTCAGGTCTTGAGTGGGCGCAATGGAGAGAAACTATTCCAAACGAGCATGGCGAAGTTTTTTTTAAAGCTTGAAGTAGTCTCCAATATCCTCCGCAAGTATATTCCTAACTCCTATCATGTACAATGCCTTTCCTTTGTTGACCTTAACAAACTGTTGTTGGAGAAGGATACGGTAATGACTCTATTTTTGATTTTGAGAGATAGAAGATGGTAGTATACTATGAGGATGTTCAGGGTGTTGATGTCTAGGAATAGGCATTGTCCCTCCATATATAGAGATGTTTCAAAGCTGATATATGCTTGGAAATGTCTTCTGCTAAGAAACATACTGAAAGTGGGTTTGTGTCTATTTGTATTAATTAATGCATCGCTTCGAGTAGAGCGCGTGCTGATGTGGTGTATCCCAATTCCTCTGATATCTATGGCATGGTAAAGTTGCATTTAATTTTACGTGTTGACTATGATCACGATGCTTCAAATCTCCCGTTTTGTCCAAGTTTGCTGACTCGGCAAATTGGTCTCCTCACAATTTGGTTGTCAATTTGGAAAAAGTTGGTAAGCTTAATTAAACTGGTAAATGTGTCCCGTTTAATTCTTATTCACGATATCAAAATTGAGAGCTTGGATAAAGTTTTATTTGACTTCTTCAGAAAACCAAGAATGAGAGCTTGGATTATTCCTTTTCATATGTTATTTCATCAATCTCTAGAAGACCAAGTTTGATGCATAACATTTGAATCTTTCTTCGGGAAGTGGCTTCGTGAATATATCTCCAAGTTGATCTTCAGTTCGGATATACTCCACCAAAACGTCCTTCTTTTCCACATGATCCCGAATGAAGTGATGTCTGATATCGATATGTTTTTTTCTGGAGTGATGAACGAAATTCTTTGTAATGCACATTACACTATTGTTATAACAATAGATTGGTACACATCAATAACTGACATCATAATCCTTCAGTTGTTGATTGATCCATAAAATTTGAGCAGAGCAACTGGCGGCAGCTACATACTTTACTTTGGTGGTTGAAATTGCAACCGAGTGTTGCTTTTTTGTTGAACCAGCTTATCAGTTTGTGTCCCAAAAACTGACAAGTACCACTAGTGCTTTTTCAATCAATTTGGCATCCTCTTAAATCTGAGTCTAAATATCCAACAAGGTTGAGCTCATTACACCTGAGATACCAGATTCCCAGTGACTCAATTTACTTTAGGTATCAGTCAATCCTTTTGACAGCCTACACGTGCAATTTCTTTGACTTCACATGAAATCTTGTCCATACTCCAACATTGTAGGAGATATCCGACCTGTTGGGAAATTATTCCTGAATCTCCCTTAGGATCAAATTGTAAAAGGTTTTGTTGCATCAAACCTTACTAGAATGGTCGATCAAGTGCTGAATTCTAGTATAGTCTAGCATATCTTGTAATGTCCTGTATAGGTCAAGCATTGAGTTGTAATAGACTAGTTTGCTAGGAGTTCTCCCTGCTGACACCGAAGACTATATGCTAGAAGAGGTGTGATAGCAGAATGCTAAGGATTTAGCATTTGCCAACACCTAGCAGATTACTAAACATAGCAATCGGGAACTTAAGGAAGAAAAGACTTAACTTCGCTGAGGCTTCAGCAGTCAGATACGTGGCTAGCAGAAAGATAAAGTCTTAGCATTTGCTAACATTCAGCAAAGCGCTAAAGATACTCATCTAGCAGATCGTGTTAAAAGAGCCTAGCAGAGCAAGACAAACAACACCGATCGCTATACCAACGTTCTGACAACCGTACATGCAAGGACAGGACATTCCAGAAACAGATCAAAAAGCAGTGTACGATGCCAGAAAGCGAGTTGAAAAAGAACCACTCTCGGACAAAGAGACCGTTGTGTCTAACGGATATAAAGATTCAAAGTTTGAATCTTCGAGTATAAAAAGACAATTCCAGAAGAGTGAGAAGGAGCTGCTCATTCAATACTCTAACATACTTTCAAGAGATTCCTAAGACAAAAGCGAAAAGCACTAGAGCAGTCAGTTGAAAAGCAAATATTCGAAACATATTCAAAGCCTTTCAACTACCAGAGTGTCCCCATTGAATTACTGACACTCCATTGAAGAGATCTTTGATTCTACTCAAGATTCTTCAATCATTGGGATGCCTTCCTTTATTGGAAGTATCCAACAGTCGAACACCTGAAAAGGTCTAGACTAAGACGGGCGTTTAGCCGCATCAGAAGAAAAGTTAGGAAGTAACTATAAAACTTCCAAAGTAGGAAAGGGAAATTTTACGAAGGTGTGCCCTTGACTCTGCGGGATCCACACCTGAGAAGTTCAGAATATCTACCTTCGCCTTATCATCAAACGCCATCATAGCCTTCCATATCTCCTGGGTGAATGTCATATCATCAGGATTCTCCCCGACGATCATGCCGCAGATAATTTGGAAAATGACCTTGTATGGCGTTTGAAGGCAATATGCCGAAGGGGTGGGAGAAAACTCGAACAGAGGAGAGTCCCTCCACTTCTCCCATGATGTCCACTCTGGAGCAATCTCCTCACCACGATAGTCCATCACAGAAATCGGACCCCGCGGAAGGCCGAAGTCTGCAGCAAAAGAGTCAGGCGTCCACTTCACCAGCTTATTCCTGAAGACACCATAGATGGAGTCTCCCTCTGAATCACACGACCGGATGAAATGTCACAAGTGATCTTTCTGGAAAGAGTGCGGAGTGACGCACGCAAACTTTCCAAGGCCATTAAGGTGGAGACCGGCCATTACTATCTCCGCCACTCTATAGTTTGACTCGTACTCAGAGTAGAGGCCGGACTCGCAAAGGATGCAGTTCCTAAGGCATGAGGAGAGCTGAAGCACGGTCCATGTTTTTCAGAAGAAGGGATTTGCTTTTGAAGAGAGAAGAAGGGAAAGCTAAAATGCGCCAAAAGGTATACCAAAAGGATCCCAAGACATGCTATTTATAAACCTGGTAGAATCACATCGGTTCATTATTTCCCTCAGAATACGAACAGACCCACAGAGAGATTAGTAGTCACATAAAGTGAAGGTCTAATCGGAAATAGTAGGGTTCAAGCATGAACCGGAGATGAAGAGTGGTGGATATTATATTCAAAATATCGGAGATATAAAGATTTTGGTACTGAGTGGGATTTCTTAGCAGCCTAAAATCATTATTCGCTGTCAGGAGCTCTCGCTGATGAGATCTCCCACTTAATGCTGGACATTTGGCTGCTGAATCTTATCACTCAGACGCGGGAGATTTTGAATCTCAAGAGAGATGCATTTATTGCGTGCAGATGGCGGCAACAAATAAGAACATGCCACGTCATCGGTACTCGAGTCCATGGGAACGTGCGTACTCACACGGCGTGACAACTTAATCCCAGCCATTGATTGAACTTAAAAAGGGGGTAATCTCTACCGTCGATTTCTCTTCATCTTTCTAACCAATCTATATCTCTTCAACACGAATTTCAATCCCTAATCCTCTGAAATTCGCACATCTTCTCCAAATCCCTCTAAAAAATTCCCATCCGAAAATTAGCCATTCTCAAACATGGATACAAACTCTTTGAATTCTAACTCTCCATCCACTGAAAATCCAGAACCCAGCAGTTCTACATCGCTATTGCAACCACCCACCTTCATATTTCCGCCCATTCAAGGTTCACCACTGCATGTGCGACATGCACCCGGTTTTACTAGGATAGTAAAGAAGGAAGATATCGATGAATCAATCCCTTATGCTCAACTAGTAGTTATGGCCCGGAAGAAGGAGTTGTCCGGTCATTCAAAGGAACAGCGGCGTCTAGCCCAAATCAGGAAGGACAGGATTCTCAATATGCTCCTTGCCGCTACTCACATCCCAGAATGGATCAAGAAGATCCTTGACTCCGAATTACTGGTAAAATACCTCTCTGATGAACCTGATCACTTCCATCCCCATATGGTTTCTGAATTCTATGCAAGGGCAGTGATGAATGATGAGGAGAAGTCATTTAAAACTTCTCTTTATGGGAACATTATAGAAGTAAGTGCTGAACTTCTTTCAAGGACCTTTGGGCTTATGAATTATGGGGAAAGGATCTCTCAGTATAAGGTGAATGATATTGCTGAGATGGAAAAGCGCTGGAATCTATGGAAAAAACCTGGAGAATTAAAGGACAAGAAGGGGCAGATTATCACATTCAAGGTTGCAACCCCTATTAATACACTGTTGGATGATTACAAGATCCTTGCAGAGATAGTGATTAAGATGCTCCAATGTGATGCTGGATCTTACTCTGAACTATCTGCCAAGAAGTATGTTGTTATGATGCCGTTGAATGACAACATCAAAGGCAGTTGGGCTGAATTCTTCTTCGAGCGATCGGCTGAACATGCTCGGAAGAATTATCACATGGCCATAGATGGGACTTTCTCATCCAATGTTAACTTCGGCTTGAATATCAGCAAATACCTTGAGATGCTGTTTACAAACAAAGGAGTTGATCGAGGTGTGAAACTTCTACCCACA
>JAPKLW010001578.1:66330-101093 GCA_026898455.1 Plectranthus barbatus
CAAGAGATTCCTAAGACAAAAGCGAAAAACACAAGAGCAGTCAGTTGAAAAGCAAATATTCGAAACATATTCAAAGCCTTTCCACTACCAGAGTGTCCCCATTGAATTACTGACACTCCATTGAAGAGATCCTTGATTCTACTCAAGATTCTTCAATCATTGGGATACCTTCCTTTATTGGAAGTATCCAACAGTCGAACACCTGAAAAGGTCTAGACTAAGACGGCCGTTTAGCCGCATCTGAAGAAAAGTTTGGAAGTAACTATAAAACTTCCAAAGTAGGAAAGGCAAGTTTTACGAAGGTGTGCCCTTGACTCTGCCAGATCTACACCTGAGAAGTTCAGAATACCGGAGGATAGTTGTCAAGTAGCCAGGTCGAAAGTTAACTGCCTACTTAACGTCAAAGGCAAATCCTTGTACTCTATATACTTAGTGAATTCCTAGCGTTTTGGCTAAGGAGTGGACGCAGATCTATTTAGATCGAACCACTATAAACATCGTGTTCATTTACTGTTTTATTACTCATCAGACTTTAAACCTAGCAATCATATTGCTAGTGTATAACTGTGAAGAAACCTTAATCTATTCCTGAGTTTAAATAATCTTTGAAAACATAAGTGTAAGTGACGTTTAATCATTCCGCTGCATTTCGTGTTCTTGCTTAAGCATGATGACTCTGATATATCAGGACCAACACGACCTACTTGTTATCAAATAGAGTAAGGATACAATAATGCCTCTAAAACTTGTAGGATGAACGTGTACTCCTTCTTTATCTGGAGTGATCCTCATGATTGTGCTCATCGAAATTCTGAGCATCTTTGTCTTATCTGAACAAAACTTGTTGATGAGATCCTTTGCATACTTCCTTTTATGTATGAAGATCCCTTTTGAGGACTAATGAATTTGAAATCCTCGGAAGTATGTCATCTTTCCCATCATGCTCATTTGAAAGTTTTTTTGCATGAGCTGGGCAAACTTCTCACAGATATATTAGTTCATGGATCCAAAGATGATGTCATCAACATAGATCTAAACAAGGAGTATGTATTCAACATCATTGATAAGGAAGAGAGTCACGTCGATCTTCCCTTTCCTAAAGTCATTCTTCAGCAAGAGCTAAGATAAGGTCTCATACTAAGTTTGTGGAGCTTGTTTTAACTCATAAAGAGCTTTTCTCAGTTTCTAGGCCTCAGTACCTTGTTAGAAGCTAGGGGTTGTTCAACATACACTTCCTCCTTGAGTTCTCCATTGAGAAAGACACTCTTCACCTCCATCTAAAAGACAGTGGAGTGGTGATATGCTGCATAGGCTAAGAAGAGCCTGATTGCTTCCAGTCTGGCTACTGGTGTGAAAGTCTCATCGTAATCAATACCTTCGCATTGCACATATCCCTTAGCAACAAATATCACCTTGTTCCTGACTATGTTTCCAGCTTCATCTTGCTTTTTCTTAGAAGAACTACTTGGTACCTATCACTGGATGATGAGAAGGTCTATCTACCAAGCACCAAACGTTGTTGCGGTTGAATTCTGATAGCTCTTCTTGCATTGCGTTAATCCAATTCGGTGATTGTAGCGCTTCTACAATCTTCATCGGCTCTGATTGGGAAATATGGAAAGAGTAGAGCCCTTCCTTACCTTGTTCAAATCGGATTTGCAATATTATCTAGAACAACATGTTTTCGATGATGTCTCAACCATCTAGGTCTGTGAATCTCACTAATTTCGATTGGTTAGACGAGTGGCTCTTGACAAGATGTTGCAACAACTGGCACGTCTGTGAGATGGAAGTCTTCTAGCACGATCTGATTATCTGAAAATGGTTTTTCTTCTGGAACTGGTCCATCTTTAGATTGCGTATCTCTAGTGTCTGACTCTTTAAGAACTAGTGTGATGAAACTGATCTTCAATTCCAGCACCATCAGTTCCTAACTTGCCTGTTAGGTCTTCATGATCTGCCATTTCCTCAGTGACTGGAGGTTTTTCTGAAGGATCTTCATCTTCAAGCACGAAAACCAGTTGAGGAAACTTGTCGTGAAGAAGTTTCATCTAAAGATTGATCTCACGAAAATCTTCAACCGGTTCTTTCATGGTCCTGCGCACTAAAGTAGCTTCATAAAATAACATTGCATGTTGTTTCCACAATCCCGGTTGTCTTGTTGAGTACTTTGCATCCCTTGTGAGAGGGGTGTCCATATTCAAGGAATACAACCTCATTAGCTTTGGGAGAAAAAATGTATTCAACTTCGACTTCCCATTGTTCTGAATATAACATGGTGAACCAAAAGCACGAAGGTGACCTAGGAAGGCTTACAACCATTATAAGCTTCATAGGGAGTTTTGTGTAAACGGCTCTTGAATTTGCTTCTATTTTGCATGTAGCAAGCAATGATCATAACTTCTCCCAAATAGAACTTACCCAAACTGGTTTCTGCTAGCATGGTCCTCACGGCCTCCTTGAGAGTTTGGTTTCTTCTTTCTGCAAGCCCATTCTGTTGTGCAGTCCTTAGGGATGATATCTCTATTAGGTTTTTGTATACTGCAAAACATTATGATTGGTATATCGGTAAATAGTTTCATTTGATATACTGATAATCATCAATGTGTTGTATACAATGATACAATAATCATGTCTAATTAACAAACATACAAAGCGAACAATGGTATCCTATTATCTTGTTCTTAGGGAGATCATACGGTGTGTAGGAGATTACAGAAGATCGTATGGATTGCTTGATCTAGTGAGATATAAATAGTTGTCACAGTTGAAACAGTCCCAGGATAGACTGTTGGTTTATGTTGTAGCACATTTAGTATTTAGTCCCTTATCTTGGTTGCTAGATGTGCTGGTATGTTTGGTACGTAATGATAGGACCTAACTAAGATCGATTCTTTTATCTGACATTAAAAGAATCTTGAAGTTGATGGCTTGATGGAATCATAAGCCTAATGAAGGTCCAGAAGTATATACATATTTGTGAATCATTTTGAGATGCTATGAGGGAGAGTCTTACATGTACTTGTGTATCTGCATCTTAGGTGATAGCAATATTTATATGATTGTCTGTGGCTGGAATTAGGTAACCATATCCAGTATAGGATGGTGACATTCCCTATGTTGCTCAAAAGGTTCATTTATGCTAAGTCCTGCAGGCTGATTAAGCTCAAGCATAAATGAAAAGGTTGACTGGTGTAACCTAGGAATAAAAGATATTATTTAATTTTGGAGCTTGTCAGAGCTCAAATTAATTAATGAATGTTTGTAACCTTAAATATGGTGATATACCGAGCCTATGCAACCCGTTTCTCATAACGTGGTAATAAATGGGTAGGTAAGTATTGATTCTCTGGTGGGATTAATCAATATTAATTAATTGTATTCTGGGTTGAATTATTATTTGCATACTAGTCCCTGGTCTTGCTCATGAAAAGCTCAAGCTCATTTAGGATCAGATTTTTCCTAATAATACCCCCCCCCCGCCGATAATCAGATCATAACATGCCATAATATCATAAGTTGCTAAGCAAGAAACTAGTTTTGGGAGCTGTTTAGGCTAGGAAGATTTGAGTAGGGAATGAGATTTTGCTTCTTGATTGGTGCAATATTCGGTGCAATCCTCACTAGAAATCCGGATAGGAGAAAGGGATACAGATCAGAAGATCAGATTTGGAGGATTCTTTCTTACCTTTTCTCATTAAGTTTGATTTTAATTATTTTTAAAAATTGAAGATATTTAATCTTTATTCCGCAAGATTAAATATGGAGCGCGAGGATTCAAAAGCTTCAATCCCCACATGCACATTTGCAGACACTAAGGATGTCCGGTATGCCGATAAATATCTGCATGGCAATTTAAATATTTAATAGGAGCATGCTAGGGAGAAATTGATGTATGACAATAATTAGATATCCACATAGTTCCTTGGTTCAGTTGAATTATGTGAAATCTAGTTCATCGTATATTTTCTTCAATTGGTATCAGAGAAAGTTTAAAATTTGTGGTTCTATCTGGAAAACAATTATGTTCTTTTATTTGCATATTTATTTAATTTATTTAAATCGAAATGGATGTTTTTTGTTCCTCGTGGTTGCCGTGTTTGTATGTTTAATTCGTGATGGTTTATTATACATTGTAGGGGTTCATGCCGATGAGGCAGCTGATGCATGACGAGGTTACAATCTCAATGGGCAGCGGAGAGCGAATCTCAGCAGTAGCCATTGGAGATTTTAGTTTATGCTTTGAAAACAATATTTTGATTCTGAGAGATGTTTTATATGTGTCGGTGTTTCAACAGAACTTAATTTCAGTTTCCAAGTTATTTAATGATAGATTTTCAGTTATTTTTTATAATGGAGTTTCTATCATTGGGAATAATGGTGTTAACTGTCATGGCAAACTGATTGACTCTCTTTATATCATTAATTGTATGCACAAATCTTCCGTGAATGTTGCGAACTCATCAAATAATAATAATAATCATTCAATAAGAAAGTTTTCTTCCGATGAGGATCAAACATATATTTGGTGCATCAAGTATGTGAATCTTGTATAGAAGGAAAGATGACGACCATGAATTTTAAGGCAAGTCAGTCTCGAGCAGAGGATGTGTTAGAGTTGATCCACTCTGACTTATGTGGACTGATGTCCACGCAAGCTCGTGGAGGTTATGAGTACTTCAAGTACTTTTTCACGTTTATTGACGATTACCCAAGGTTTGAATATGTCTATTTGCTTCGCTACAAGTCTGAATGTTTTGAGAAATTTAAAGAGTTCAGGACTGAAGTAGAAAAGAAGTTAGGCAAGACTATCAAGACACTACGATCAGATTGTGGCGGGGAATACCTTAGTAACGAGTTCTTGCAGTACTGGTCAGATAACAGGATTACGTCCCAGTGGACTGCACCAGGAACCCCTCAACAAAATGGTGTCGTGGAAAGAAAAAATAAGACTCTTTTGGAAATGGTTAGGTCCATGATGAGTTATGCAAGCTTGCCGATTTCGTTTTGGGGATATGCTTTGGCGACAGCGGCCTATTTGCTTAACCTGGTACCTTCTAAATAAGTTTCTAAAACTCCTCTGGAACTTCTAGTATGGGTGAAAGCCAAGTTTAACCAGAATGAGGGTTTGGGGTTGTCCAATATATGTGCTGACAAAAGAACCTGATTAGTTAGAAAGCATGTGTAAGTTGATGCTATTTGTAGGATATCCTATGCAAATAAAAGGTGGTTACTTTTATTGTCCTAAGAATCAGAAAGTGGTTGTCAGTACCAACGCAAGATTGTTGGAGGACGAATATGTAAGAGAACCAAGAGTGAAATTATTCTCCACGAGCTTGGAGATAATGAAGCGATTCCATCGGTAAAGCCCAGTATAGTGGTAAATCCACCTGGAATAGGTGAGGGAATAACAACACTGCCAACAATGTAAGGTACGGGACCAACGAGTACTGTGTCAAGTACTAACACGACTCAGATGTCTCATCGCAGTGGAAGGGTTGTTCGGCAACCGGAAAGGTACATTTTCGTGGGAGAGTCTTCTGACTTGATCCTGGAAAGCAGACTGGATGATACCGACCCATGGACATATGACGAGGCAGTATCTGATAAAGATGCGGACAAATGGCAAATCACCATGGATTCGGAGATAGAATCCATAAAGGCTATAGATGTATACTAGAAAACAGATTTGCCATATGACTATCGAGCCATAGGGTGCAAATGGGTATACAAAAGAAAGAAATGAGCAAATCGTGAAATTAAAGCTTTTAAAGCAAGGTTGGTAGCAAAGGGTTATAGTCACAAAGAAGGTGTAGACTATGACGAGACCTTCTCACTGGGAGCCATGCTTAAGTCCCTTAAAATACTCCTAGCCATAGCAGCACATATGAACCTAGAGATCTGGCAGATGGATGTCAAAACCGCGTTTCTGAATGGGTACCTTGAAGAAGGTCGAGACATCTATATGCAACAGCCAGAAGGATATAGGTGGAAGGGCGAAGAACATTTGGTCTGGAAGCTCAAGAAGTCGCTGTATGGACTCAAGGAAGCTTCGCAATCATGGAATCTACATTTTGATGAAGTGATTACGAATTTTCACAGTATTCAAACGAGAGTTCCGTGTACCGTCTACGTGTCAGTGGAAGTGTGGTGTTCCTTGCACTTTATGTAGATGATATTCTCCTAATTAACGACAATGTAGAGGTATTGGCGGGCATAAAGGGGTGGTTATCTGAGCAGTTTCATATGAAGGACCTTGGGGAGGCAGGATACATCTTAAGGGTAAAAGTATTGTGGGAGCGCAAGAAAAGGATGTTGGCCTTGTCCCAAGCTTCATATGTGGATACTGTGATTGCCCATTTCAGCATGAGAATTGCCAAGAAAGGTCTGTTACCCTTCAGAGATGGCGTACATCTTTGCAAGGATTAGTGTCTAGTGACACAAAAGGAGATAGATGAGATGAGAAATGTGTCGTATGCATCGGCCGTGGAGAGTCTCATGTATGCAATGCTATGTAAGAGGCCAGATATGTGCTTCGCCGTAGGCATGGTAGCAAGATATCAGTCTAACCCTCGACAGAAGCATTGGATCGTGGTAATGCACGTACTTAAATACTGGAAAAGGACTAGAGAATATTGTCCTGTCTATCAGTGTGAGGAGTTGTGCCATGTGGGTTATAAGGATTCGGATTTTTAGGCACACCGAGATGAAAAGAAGTCCACTAACCGTCGTGTGAAGTGACACACAATTTTCACATCAAATTATCAATCTGAGATCTTTTCTATTCGCTCTCGTGGAAACTATTTACTCGTAAGAAGATGCATCAATAGCTAGGCAATATAATTGTCGTTGATTTTCTTGATCTATCTAGCTATGAATTGCAATCTAAACTACAAATGCATACAATCAAACATTCAACAATTTGTTAAAATTATCAATCACTTACTTCTATCAAATGTTTGGGTAGATTAGAGTAACAAGTCCAACAATCTTAGAACGAAGTGAGTATTTGTAAACTTCAATTGAGCCAAATTAAACCAAGCTATGCTGTAAACGGATTTTAATTCCTATAAAGTTGAGCAATCGACTCTATCCTAGTCAATTCCCTTTGTACCGGTGAATTGTCCGTGGATGAAATTAGAAATCTCAAACAGCTACGTTATCAATCCCTAACTCATTCCCAACCGACCGTCGATTATTGCCCTATAATCCTAGCTCTGCACATGGATTGGAACTAAAACTATATGATTATGCACTTATCACGACGTTTTCGTCCGCGTATTGGCTACAACATTCACATCAACTACCTATAGATTGGCTATTACCTACATCTAATAGGTATGAACAAGCTCAAGTGCAAATCAAGACTTCATAGGAAAGTAAACAAGCATAGAAGGTTCAATCCATCTCAATATCCATATTACAACACTCACTTAGGAATTTAGCTCCTAATACCTTGAATTAGAAGCAATATAAGTTGAAAGATAAGAATTGAAATTACAAAACTTCAAGGTCTAAATTGATCTTCTACGATTGCCTTCGTTGAATCCAATCCACCTAATCTCCTTCTTCAAATGTCACCAAGATGATGGAATTTTCCTTGGTTCTCCTTGATTCAATGGGGAAGGAAGTGTAGAGTTGAATCTAGATGGAAGTTAGTGACGGTTCTTCTTTGATTTGGCAAAAAGTCCTTCATTCAATTGATTTTCCCCCTTTTATAGACGAGCTAGCAGGGCCTCGGATCACCCGAGCTGAAATTGGCTCGCCCGAGCCTCCAGAGAATCCATGGGAAATGGAGAAATCCCGACCTGGCTCGGCCGAGCCTGCCTCGCTCGACTGAGCGAGGTCTCTGTTCCATGGCTCGGCCGAGCCTGCACCCCAATCGGCCGAGCCTGCTCTCTGTTGGGCAGCTCGGCCGAGCCTGCAAATCGCTCGGCCGGGCGACTCTTCCAAGCTCCTGAAACTCCTCATTTTGCAACGCTCGGGCGGACTTAGCCTCCTCGGACTTCATACTTGGATGATTTTCCTCCAGAACTTCCCAAAATACGCTATATTATTCTCAAAATGTATCCTACATCATTTCAAACACGAAAATACAATAACAAAACAAAAGAATGACAAAAACATAGGATATGAGGGTAAAATGGCCACAAACATGCACGCTCACACATCGAGAAATAGGTCATTTTACACACATATCATAATCCCCCAAACTTGAACATTTGATTGTCCTCAATCAAAACAAAGTAAAGCAATCAATAAACCTCATCAAACAACCTCATAGCTCATCATAGTCATCTTGGCATGCTCTTATCGAACAAGATTATCACCTAACTTTGCGACACGGTTAATGCTAACGACTCAACCACTCATCAACATTGGATAAAGAAATGAAAGCACTCCCTTACGTGTTTAGGGTTTGATGAATTTACTCATTCACAAGATATCGAGCACAATTTCCATAGACTTGAAACAATTCTCACCACTATACTACAACGAGTTGGCTCCTAAAATCAAAAAGGTCTTTGTTTTTTGGTTATAACGTGGCTTACTAAAGGGTAGGTGGTTTTGGGCTAAAGTGACGAACTTCTCCAAATCCCAAAACCCCCAAACTTATTCTCTTCAATCCACTTCCAACCTTGAGGCTTTTTCATCAAACAATTCTCATACATTTTTTTTCTTTTCTTTCTTTTCTCTTTCTCCTTTTCTAGCACCCTCATTTTTTCATTCATGGTGATTTTCCTTTCTTTTCCTCTTTTCTTCTTCTTTTTTTCTTTTTTTTTTCTTTATAGTACCCAAATTTTTGTTGGTACTCATTTTCCTAGGATTCATATTAATCCTGCAATCAATACTTTCATTGCCTCAATAATCGCAACTCAAGATACCAATTGATTCCCATCCCAACTCTCATCTCCGTATTCACCCTCATACGCTCATTCCCCCCAAGTTTTTTCCTAATATTTTTGAAGAAAATTCTCCATTTAAACACAATCACGGGAAACAAGGGTATGAACGGTTAAATTATAATATCAACAACGTTATACTTCCAAAGTGAAAGGAGGAACTAAGAATCGATGGCCTAAGATCATTTTTTAGTTACCAAACTCATGCCCAATAGATAGAGAATATATTCAAGTTCTAGATTTTGTGCTCTCAAACTTGCCACTCTCAATCAAAAAGAATATGACAATATAAAGGATCAAATACTCACGACTTTTGTCAAGTCCTAAACATTAACCTCGCACAAAACTCAGCAATTCAAAAGTTCAATTTAAGCATACCTTAACAACTAGATTATGCCCTATCATTGGTCGAAGCAAATTTTATCCTTAAAAAGTAAATCATGATTCAAATCTCAAATTCGCATTTGGGTTCATCATGCACACACGACAAGCACACAACAACCTAACTAACATTCTACATGCCAACACAATTCAATTTGAAACTAAATGGTAAGAGGAACGATAGAGAGCGTTACCCATCGGTAGATACGATCACCTCTCTTCATTCCTTATTTGCACCTACTAAACAACAAGACAACACCACCAAACAATTTGAGCATAATAAAACCAAATAAGTTCTCATGTCCACCATCTTACCACAAACCAATCTTTCACAAAAATTAACACATAATCCACTAGCACCACCATTCATTCCATACCATTATACATCCACATACCAAAACCAACTAGAAAGAATTAAACACATGCAAACTCGCCATGCTTCATCAAAACATTCCATAAAAACAAATCAATTAACATCCATCATCACAAGAGTATATCAATATTGAATTACAACTATATCGAAGATCAATGTTATTTCAAATTCAACAACTAAATCTAAACTAGACTAAAGATAAAAGATAGAGATAAGAGAAGTGAACCAGAAGAGAGCACCGGATACCGACCACTCCTCCCAAACTTAGTCAAGTGAGACTAAGTTTGTAAAAAGGTACCCGGTGCGCTCGCACTTCCTTTAGTCTGCTGGATCCTGTGGTGGCTGATCACGGCAACAGTAGCGGCATGGTCTGGGAAGCACCTCCTCACATCGAGACATCACCAATCTAGTCATGTCCAGATGAGCTTCAGTACTCATCAACCAATTAGACCTATCCCCCAAATCATCAATCTCTGTCAAGGCACGGTTAGGCAATTCAATCCCAAAATCTCCAAACTTATAAAAGTAGCAGACACCCAATTTTTCAGGAACCAGAAAAGCTTTAGTGACCAGAGTAGTTGTGTTAAGGCTCAACCCCGGAGCGAATACTCCCGACATATCAGCACCACAAGCCTTGAAAATAGGAAATAGTAATCCACCACCACAAATAACCGAATTATCAGCACCAATTGTATTGCTCCAATATTCCATCAACCATCCCCCAATAGAAAAGAGCCTCCCATGCAGTAATGCAAACAGAAATTGGAAATCAGCCAAACCAACAAAACCAGTACCATAATATCCACAAGACCAACCCTCTATCATAAGATGTAAATAACGAATAATAGGATTCTTAATCAAGTATGACCTACAATCTTCAATATGAAAATTTTCCGATGGTGCAATGCCAGAAATAGATTCCCACAAGTTTTGGGGATTCATCTCCTCAAATATAAACTGGGCATCTACCGGACACCCAAAAATCACATCAATATCCTGCCTACTCATGAAAATGTCTTGATCATCAAGTTTGAAATTTACCATCTCGGGTGAACCTCGTGCGTCCCATGTTACCCGTACCATAGACAAGAACTCCTTCGTGAGCTTCATGTAGGTCGGCCATCTTCCATGAAGTAACTTCCCCCATCCAATACCTTGAAGCACATTCCAAATGTCTTTCTTGAAATCCAATGCCTCCAAAGTAACCGCACACATGTATGTTGTTCCCACTACTTGCCGTTGTGAGAGTGCAATGAACCGAGCGTACTCGTCATCATCAAATCCTTTAGGCCTGCAAATAGCGGGAAAAAGAAAACCACTTCCTGGATGATTAGCCATACTAGCACTTCACAGTTAAATTAGGACACTTGAAAGTACTAAGGTATAGGAAAAATTTATGAGATGAAAATTTCGACCGGGATGCAAAATGGTCGAACATTTGCTCGAGCGGGCTTTTAAAACTGCACATGGCTCGGTCGAGCACGAGACGGCTTGGCCGAGCGAGGGGTCTGTTGCAAGGCTCGGCCGAGCCTGCCAAGAGCTCGGCCGAGCTCCCTCGTTCATGCCTCTTTTCGCCCTTTTCCGACAACTTCCCAATCATGTAGCCTTCCATCCTTGCCTATCCTTCATACACACATTCTTCACACGAGATTGTAGCACAACAA
This sequence comes from Plectranthus barbatus, assembly GCA_026898455.1. Lineage (NCBI taxonomy): Eukaryota > Viridiplantae > Streptophyta > Magnoliopsida > Lamiales > Lamiaceae > Plectranthus > Plectranthus barbatus. The sequence goes on from JAPKLW010001578.1 coordinate 77,652, forward strand.
CAATTAAGAATCCTTCAAAATAACAAACATATTATTCCAACAAAAATCATAAACCTAACCATTATTCACTTTTGCAAAAGAACAAATTTTAAAAGATTGGGTTGCCTCCTAATAAGCGCTTGTTTAACGTCGAAAGCTCGACGATCATACCTCAGCTCAATCATGATCGAACGGTGCGGAACCGAAACTCATACCTCGACATATCTCAACACAATCTTCGGGGAAACGAAGCTTCCTTCTAGCGCTCCTTGGTGGACCCATATCCACACGAGCTTTCTTGAGTCGAACTTGATCGAGAACTTCATCATCCCCCGGATCCTTGCATACTTCTTCTTCCTCATTCATACTCTTTAAGTTTGGTTCCAACTCATCCTTCATTCTCTTTTTGTTTACAACCTTCTCAAATTCACCAACATCGATGTTCTTCGGAGGTAATGAAAACACCACTTCCTTACCACAACAACGGAACGTGAGTTCACCGTGCTTCATATCGAAAAGAGCATCGGCCGTGTGCAAGAACGGTCTTTCAAAAATAAGTTGAATACCCCCTTTGTTCTTCATGTCTACAACAAGGAAATTCCCCGGGAAGGTAAATGTCAACACCACGAAATGGACATCTTCAACTACCCCTTTTGGGCAAAATAGAGCTTGGTTAGCCAATTGAAGCATTTGACTTGTTGGTTTAATGTTTCCAACCTCCAACTCCTTAAACAAATCCCATGACATAATTTTGACACTTGCACCGGAATCACATAAGGCCTTCTCAATGTGTTTCTCTCCAATCTTACATCCAACTACAAAACCTCCGGGATCTTCTTTCTTACTAGAAATGTTCTTCTCTTCAAACTTATTAATACCATCTTCAACTACTTCTTCTTTACCAACACGTTTGTCGAGCATAGGCACTCTTTCTATTTCTTCCGGTATAGGCATCTCGATGTCTCCCTTCTTGACATACTCAAAAAACTTAACCTCTCAAATGCTCACATCCTCATGTGCTTCCACTTGCATAACTTCAACTAACTTCCCTTCATCAATTTCTTCTTCCAACTCTCCTTTCACCTCGTCCATCTCCAACTTAGGAGTCATTACTTCCAAGTTTTCCTCCATTCTATTTTCTCCTTCTACCATATTACAACCCTTCTTTTGCACCGTTTTCGTATCACTCGGAAACTTCCCAGCTTGGTGCTTCCCACTTAGTTGTTTTGCAATTGAGGAAATTTGAAGTTGGATCTCGGCAAACATGCCATCATACTTTTCAAATTTCTTGTCCAATTCCTCATTAGGATTTCTTCTTGGTTCTTGATTAGCATACCGACTATTTCCCCCAGCATATCCTTGGCTACTACTTCCCCCTTCAATTTGTAATGGAGGATTGAGAGCGTTGTTTGGATTAGCATAGGAAAAATTCGGGTGAAAACGGTTGGAAGGATGATAGTACATGTTCCCCTTGTGGATTGTATTGGGGACGAGCATTGAACCCCAATCTTTGATTCACAAAATTCAAACTCTCTTCATGCGACTCTTCATGCCGAACTACCATCATATCCTCATTTCTATTTCCCGATGTAGACAACGCATCAAGCTTCTTTTTGCATGAGCGCAATTTGCTCTTCGAATTCTTCACTTTCCTTGGCCTCATTTACCGACTTAACCAATCGATAGTCCTTGCGTTCCTTAGGCCAATGGAAACTATTCTCAGCCATTCTCTCAATTGTCCTCCAAGCTTCTTCCTCTTCAAGATCAAGAAATGCTCCTCCCGATGAAACATCTAACATCACTTTCGTTTCATAGTTTAATCCCTCGTAGAATTGGCAAATCTGTTGACTTCGAGAAAGTCCATGTCTTGGGCATTTCCGTAGAAGCTCTCGGAACCTATCCCATGCCTCGTATAGAAGTTCATCGTATCTCTGCCCAAACGATGTGATATCAGCCCTTCTCTTCAAAGTCAAACTTGGTGGGAAAAACTTGAATAAAAACTTCTCTCTCAACTCTTCCCAAGTGACAATATTTGATTTGTCCAAGCCTTCGAACCAATTCCTAGCACCATCTCTCAAAGAGAGTGAGAATAACCGCAGTCGTATTTGATCTTGAGGCACTTGGTTGATCTTTATAGTATCAGTAATCTCCAAAAATCGAGATATATGAACATTTGGATCCTCGATTATGTGCCCCCCAAATTGGTTGTTTTGTATCATTTGGACCAACTGTGGCTTTATCTCAAATTGCGTGGCATTTACTCCTAACCGAAAACCTCCCGTTAACAGTTCACCTTGAGGTCGAAAAAGATTTTGTAATGGTCGCCTCGAACCATTCCTCTCATTAATCACAGCTTTCATCAACTCGAGTTGCCTTTCCAACTCTTCTATCCTAACCGTGTCTTCTCCATGGTTAGCCATCTCAAAATCAATTTGAATATGTGCTCTTTTTTCTTGAAGTTTCCTTGCCTCAAGCTCTCTAGCCTTTGATCGAGTGATCATAAACTACCTAGGAAAAATCCACAAAACCAATTACAAGTTAACAATCCAACAAAAACAAACAAACACAAATAACAAAAAAACAATGTTAGTAAAAATATTCACACAAGCATTTCCTCAAACACCTAGCATACCATACTTCAACTTTAAATAATTCCACAAAACCTAGTAAAAGATTCCCCGGCAACGGCGCCAAAACATGTGACCGTCGTGTGAAGTGAGACACAATTTTCACGTCAAATTATCAATCCGGGATCTTTTCTATTCGCTCTTGTGGAAACTATTTACTCGTAAGAAGATGCATCAATAACTAGGCAATATAATTGTCGTTGATTTTCTTGATCTATCTAGCTATGAATTGCAATCTAAACTACAAATGCATACAATCAAACATTCAACAATTTGCTAAAATTATCAATCACTTACTTCTATCAAATGTTTGGGTAGATTAGAGTAACAAGTCCAACAATCTTAGAACGAAGTAAGTGTTTGTAAACTTCAATTGAGCCAAATTAAACCAAGCTATGTTGTAAACGGATTTTAATTCCTATAAAGTTGAGCAACCGACTCTATCCTAGTCAATCCCCTTTGTACCAGTGAATTGTCCGTGGATGAAATTAGAAATCTCAAACAACTACGTTATCAATCCCTAACTCACTCCCAACCGAATGTCGATTATTGCCCTATAATCCTAGCTCTGCACATGGATTGGAACTAAAACTATATGATTATGCACTTATCACGACGTTTCCGTCCGCGCATTGGCTGCAACGTTCACATCAACTACCTATAGATTGGCTATTACCTACATCTAATAGGTATGAACAAGCTCAAGTGCAAATCAAGACTTCATAGGAAAGTAAACAAGCATAGAAGGTTCAATCCATCTCAATATCCATATTACAACACTCACTTAGGAATTTAGCTCCTCATACCTTGAATTAGAAGCAATACAAGTTGAAAGATAAGAATTGACATTACAAAGCTTCAAGGTCTAAATTGATCTTCTACGATTGCCTTTGTTGAATCCAATCCACCTAATCTCCTTCTTCAAATGTCACCAAGATGATGGAATGTTCCTTGGTTCTCCTTGATTCAATGGGGAAGGAAGTGTAGAGTTGAATCTAGATGGACGTTAGTGACGGTTCTTCTTTGATTTGGCAAAAAGTCCTTCATTCAATTGATTTTCCTCCTTTTATAGACGAGCTAGTAGGGCCTCGGATCGCCCGAGCTAAAGTTGGCTCGCCCGAGCCTTCTGAGAATCCGTGGGAAATGGAGAAATCCCGACCTGGCTCGGCCGAGCCTGCCTCGCTCGACCGAGCGAGGTCTCTGTTCCATGGCTCGGCCGAGCCTGCTCTCTGTTTGGCAGCTCGGCCGAGCCTGCACCCGCTCGGCCAGGCGACTCTTCCAATCTCCCGAAACTCCTCTTTTTGCAACGCTCGGGTGGACTTAGCCTCCTCAGACTTCATACTTAGACGATTTTCCTCCAGAACTTCCCAAAATACGCTATATTATGCTCAAAATGTGTCCTACATCATTTCAAACACAAAAATACAAAAACAAAACAAAAGAACGACAAAAACATAGGATATGAGGGTAAAATGGCCACAAACATGCACGCTCAAACATCGAGAAATAGGTCATTTTACACACATATCATCCACCTCTTGCTATGTGATTACATTGGGAGGTGGGGCCATATAATGGAGGATTGCAAAGTAGAAGTGCATTGTTGAATCCACCATGGAAGCAGAATATGGGGCAGCTTCGGAAGCTTCGGAATAAGCATTATGATTTTGAAACTTCCTTCAGGAGTAAGACGTGATTCCTAAGCTATCCAAGACTACCGCGGTGTATTGTGATAATTTGGGAGCTGTGGCTAATTCAAAGTAACCACAAACTCACAGAGCAACAAAACACATTGAGTGTATTATACAAAAAATCATAACAAGGGGTGTGCTGGTAGAGAAGATAAACACAAAGAATAATCTAACGGATCCATACACAAAAGCTCTGCTTCAGAAGGTCTATGAGATGCATTTACGTAACCTTGGGCTAAGGGCACAGCAAACCACGTAGAATGATAGATGTAATAGCTAGATTAGTTTAGACCCGTTATACTCTGGAAAGCACCTGTATAATGCTTTGAGTATAAGTGGGAGATTGAAGGATTTATATACTGAAAGCATTATGATTGGTATATTATGTACAAGGTTGATAGGTTAATATACTGGGAATCACGAATGTTGTATGATCATCTCCTGTCTGAATTAACAAACATGTGTCGCAAACACTCTTATCCTCTTATCTTGTTGATAGGGAGATCATACAGTATATTATAGATCATAGAAGATCGTATTGATCGTCTGACCTAGCGAGATTTAAATGGATATCACAACTGAGACAGTCCCTGGATAGAGTATCGGTATTTGCTGCAGCATAGGCGGTAATAATCTTAACTTGGATTGCTTGGTATGATTGTGCAGGGGTACGCATTGATAGGACCTAAGTTAAGATCGATTCCCTTTTGAGACATTAAAGGAATCTGGATCTTGATGCCTTGATGAGATCCTAAACCTAAATGAGAGTACAGAAGTATACACAGATTGTGTGTCACTTTGAGATGCAATGAAAGGCTCTAGTTGAGCTTGTATATCTTTATTTTGGGTGGTAGCAGTTTGTGTATGATTGTCTGGTACTGGAACTAGGTAACCACATCCAGTATAGCATGGTGACATTCCCTGAGCAACTCAAAAGGTTCTTTATGCTAAAGACCTGCAGGCTGATTAAGTTCAAGCATAAGTGAAAAGGGTTGAGATGATTGACTCAGGAATATAAGATATTAATTAATTAAATGGCTTGTGAGAGCCTAAATAAATTAATTAATGTCTGTAACCTTAAATGTGAGGATATACCGAGCCTATGCAATCCATTGCTCACCAAGTGGTAACAAATATGAGAATTACTTAATTTGATAGGCCTTATTTGCTATTTGCATTTTGGTCCCTGGTCTGGCTCATGAAAGCTCATGCCCATCTAGAGATTAGAATTTCCTATAAATAGGCCTCAGGTTCTCAGATCACAACACATCATAAGATCATAAGTTGCAAACAACAGACCAACAACTGAGAGTTGTGATCGACTAAGATCTGAGGAACGAGAAGAAGATTCTGCTTCTCGATCGGCAAGGAATCCGAAGGGAATCTTTACCAAATTTTTTAATCGGAGCTGGGATACAAATCAGAAGATCAGATCAAGAGGATCGTTTTCTACTTCTCTCTCTTCTAGATTTTTGAATGAATTCTTTAATTTCATAGATTTAATTCCTTCTTCTCATAGGAATAAATCTTGTTGCACGGGAAAGAGGATCAAGGATCAAATCTTTGCACATCGCATTCTTTAGTTTCTCCAATCAAGGTATTCTGCATAAACCTTCTTATGCATATTCAGTAGGAGCATGCTACGATTAAATCATAGGCATAGTAATTATTTTGATATCCAATTAAACGATCTACCCTTACATGGATTTGAGTGATTCCATTCACGAAGTATCTAGAAGTCTCCAGAAGGAGCTAAAAGTGAGAGTAAGTTAGAATATTTTTTGCTTGTAATTTCTGTTGAGACTCACGTGATTTGCATGTGACATGCTCACGTCTTCTGCCTCTGGTATATGTATCTTGTGTAAGCTCATTTTTTGAGTAGATTCGAATTAAATAAAAAAATTCCTCCTATTTTATGTTCTCTACTATGAAATCCAACAATCAACATTATTTATCTCACGAAACTCTTCAGCCAGTTCTTTCATGACCCTACACACTAAAGTAGCTTCATAAAAATAGTATTGCATGTTATTTCTGCAAACCCGGTGGTCTTGTTGAGTGCTGCTCTGTATCCCTTGTAAAAGGGGTGTTCATATCCAAGGAAAGCAACCTCATTAGCCTTGGGTGAAAAAGTATGCATCTTCGACTTCCCATTGTTGTGAATATAACATGATGAACCAAAAGCACGAAGTTGAGCTAAGGAAGGCTTACGACCATGATAAGCTTCATAGGGAATTTTGTGTAAACGATTGTCGAGTCCGCTTCTATTCTACGTGAAGCAGGCTGTAATATTAAGTTCACCAAAATAGCACTTACCCATACTGGTTTTTGTCAGCATGGTCCTCACGACCTCCTTGAGAGTTCGGTTTCTTCTTTCTGCAAGCACATTCTGCTGTGGAGTCCTTGGGGATGATCTCTCTTATCCTATCCCGACTTCAGTGCAGAAATCCATCAGAGATCCGTTATAGAACTCAGTTTTGTTGTCTGATCTGATCATCTTTACTGTGACTCTTTTGTCATTTAGGACAAGCATCAACAGCTCAGGGAGTATAAGTTTTACTTTGTTCTTGGTCTTGAGAAGCTTCACTGACATGTATCTCGAGTAGTCATAAAAGACTACTAGAGAGTATCTTTTACCTCCAACGGTGGGTGGAGTCACTGGGGCGAATAGATCCATGTGCAGTAGCTCCAGTATCCGCTCTGTGCTTGCGCTGACTGGCTTGTTCTTGAACGAAGCTTTGGTCTGCTTTCCTAGATAGCATGCTCTGCAAATGCCTTCTTTCTTGAAGATTCCTTTTGGTAAGCCTGTTACCGGCTCGTGTTTAACCAAATGATTGATAGTCTTGAAATTTAGATGGTTCAGCCTTTTGTGCCACAACCAATTTGTTTCACTTGAGTTGGTTGCCACAAAGCATGAGCTTGTCTATCCATTCTGCCAGTCTACCATGTATAGTCCTCATTTACTTATGCCTCTGAGCTTGACTTCTCCTTAAGCCACATCTCAGATTTAACATTCTGACTCGGAAAAGGAAACAACATAACCATTTTCACTAAGGTGGTTGATGCTTAGGAGGTTATGTTTTAGATTGGTGACAAGAGATACATTTTTTATGATGATTCCATTTTTTTTAAAGCATCCCTTCCCTATCACTCTACCTTTAGAGTTGTCACCAAGCATGATCGTTGGTCCTCTTACCATTATGAGATCTGTAAGAAGATTTCTCTCTCCGGTCATGCTCTAGGATCCACACGCTCTTCTGATCTTGTAGTTGGTTTGTGGATACCTACTCCTGCAAAACATAAATTTCATTTTAGGTCCCCGAGTATCCATGGGTCCTGCAGGATTAGTGTGTTGGATCCACACTTTGGGAATCGAGACTTGAGTTTCCCTTACAGCAGGTAGCTTCATAATGCGTTTTCTTGCCTCCTTGTTCTCCCTTCTCATATAATTCATGACACTTGTTTGAGAAATTCTGAGACTGTGTGCAGTCCTTTTGGAAATGAGTTTCCTCATTGCACCTCGGAACACTAGATTCGGATGTGTGGAATAGTCATGTGGTTTATGACCATCGTGATTAGTTTGCCTAGCCTTTGAAAAAGAAATTTTATGTGGCTCAGGATTCAAGTAGTTGTTCACTCTACTTGGTATGTTCCTCCCATCATTTTTTAAATGAGATTTGGGTCTCTTGTTATGAGAGTAACCAAGTTGGGTTTTTTACTTTCCCCGGGCTGAAGTTGGTTGCTTCATCAAACTAATTGCTGAAACTAGCTTACTTGCAGTAGGAACATACTAGGCAACCAATTTCTTGGGCCGAAACGGCTTCCTCTCAGATTGTGATTGAGCCAGTTTAGGAGTATATTGTCTTACCAGTTTCTCCCAAAGAATTGGACTAATGATCACTTCCTGATTAGCCAGTTTGGGGTTGCTGGCAGACCAGCATTTAGTCTTTCCAGCGAAAGATGAGAAATTTATTGCTATCCTTTTGCCCTTTAATCTTGACTGATCACATGTATTTTCATTTATAAAACATATTTTCTTTTTTCCTGTGTTAGTACTTGAAAAAAATGCATAATTGCTCGAATAATTTTCTTTAAAACATAGATCCGTTTTTATCCTTGGGGTCTCTTTGAATAAAGAGCACTTCTTCAAGTTCTTTTAAGCTTTTCAAAAAGGAAAATTTACAGGGCTCTTGCTCAAGGTTTTTCTTTTTCATAGAATCACACTCCATTTTAAGATGTTCAAAATCATTTAAAAGGTGGAGTGTTCTTTCCTAAGTTTGGCCAGTTCCTTGCTGGCAGACTGAGACTTGTCAATCGCATAGGTCAGAACTGAAACTTGTGCTTTCAGCGAGGAGTTTTCTTCGGCTAAAACATTTTAAGTTCATAGAATTAAAAAAATTCTTTTGAAAGCAGGTGGATGGAAACGTTTTTTGAATTGGAGCACTACGATTCACAGTCCTCTAATATGCATGCAGAAAACATTGAAACTGGTAAGAGATCAGTTATCTCATCATCAGTTGCAGTTAATGCCATCTCGGCTTCTGCATCGTCATCATTTCCTTCCTCCATAGTGGCTAAAAATACTAGCAGAGCTTCTTGTAGGGTTTTTCCGTGAACCGAATCACCAAAACCAAACTGAACCGGATCGATTTATGGATATTGCACATAATCAAAATTCACAAAACCCTAGCATGCTCCTATGAATTTAATACATATCGTGGATTGAGGAATTACCGTTATTCCATCGAGTCTGATTCGATCTTTTGCGTTTGAATTCCAAATTCCAATTCAACCACGCAATTCGATTTTATCTGCGGAATCAGAAATTAGAACCTTAATTTCCCAAATAAAATCGAAAATAAAGAAAAGAAAGAAATAAGATTTCTGTTCTCCAGATCAAATCTTCAGGGCTGTGTCCCGGTGCTGGTCAGATCTACTACTGGTGAGGACTCCGTAGATATGTGACTTGAGCAGGACCAGAATCGAAATTCTCCTCCCTCTCTCTTTCATGATCAGCGCCCCTCTCTCTCTGTCCTTAGGGTTTCAACTGATTTGAATCTTATGAAAAGTGGCTAGGGTTTTAGAGAGTGAGAGGTCTATTTATAGACCTAGGGTTGTAAAACCCTAGTGGGCTCCTGGGCTCAATTCAGCACACTTATTGGGCCAGACCTGGTACCTAATGCAAATAATAAAGTGGGCCTATAAATTAATTAATTCCCATGTCCACAACCCAGGACACAATTAATTAATTAATATTAATTCTTTTTCACCACGGAATTAATACTGACCTACCCCTTTATTACCACGTTATGAGAACGGGTTGCATTAATTGAGAATCCCCATATTTAAGGTTACCGGACATCCATTAACAAATCGGAGCCTCTGACAAGCTCTAACTACAATTAATTAATATCTTATAATTCCTGAGTAGTACCACTCAAACCTTATCACTCGTGTCTGAACTTAATCAGCCTGCAGGACTTTGGCACGATGAATGTTATTGAGCTCCTCAGGGAATGTCCCCATCCTATTACTCGGATATGGTTACCTAAGTCCAGTCTCAGGCGGTACTACACGAACTGCCGTTACCCAAGATGCGGATATACGAGCACGTTACTTAGGCTCTCCACCATGGCAAGTCAAAGCAACAGTCAACCCGTGCAAACCCCTGAACCTTCGTTAGGGTTTGGACTCAATCAATATAATGAGATCTTGTATTCGCTGATGTCAGATAGACGAATACATCTCACTGCGGTCCATCAATACGCCACCTCTGCGTACCAGCATGTCAAGTAACCAAGACAGACTACTTATTCCGACAATGCCGCAGCCATCCGGACAGACGTATCCTCATACGCTATCTCGGTTGTGATCAGGTTTATGTCTCACTAGGTCAAGTGATCATACTGTCTTCTGCGATCTACAACACGCCGTATGATCGTCCCTATCGGTGAGACAAGAGGATACCATTGTTCATACATGTAAGATTGTTAACAGATAGGAGAAATAAACCGTTGTATACTCATTATAATAAATGCTTTCAGTATACAAAACCCATCAATCTCCCACTTATACTCAAAGCATAACTAAGCTATTACAGAGTATACAGTCCGTCTATCTAGTGTGCTGTCACTTTAACCACTATCAGTGGTCGGCATCCACCTCAGACCCAGCTCACGAATATGTCTTTCGTAAACTTTCTGCGGCAAGCTCTTTGCAAACGGATCAGCAAGATTGTCAGCAGTGTCAATCTTCTTAATCAGCACATCGCCCCTCGATACGATTTCTCGTATGATATGGTACTTTCTCTCTATGTGTTTGCTTGCCCTGTGAGACCGCGGTTCCTTTGAGTTTGCCACTGCACCAGAGTTATCACAATAAATTGTGATGCTCCTCGGCAAACTCGGGATCATGCCCAACTCTAAAAGGTAGTTCCGGAGCCACACCCCCTCTTTCGAGGTGTCGGAGGCGGCGACATATTTTGCCTCCATGGTGGAGTCAGCAATGCATTTCTGCTTTGAGCTCCTCCAAGATACAGCTCCACCTCCCAGGGTAAACACATATCCTGAGGTCGATTTCTTCTCATCCTGGTCCCCTTGGAAATCCGAGTCTATATAACCCACAGGGCACAAATCCTCACTTTGATAAACTAGGCAGAAATTCCTAGTTCTTTTCAAATACTTGAGGATGTGCTTTACAGCAGTCCAGTGCGCCTGTCCAGGGTTAGACTGATATCTTGCTACCATGCCAACGGCATAACAGATATTTGGCCTGGTACACAGCATCACATACATGAGACTACCCACAGCCGAAGCGTATGGTACAAGACTCATCTCGTCATTCTCCCGCTGTGTCTGAGGACACTGCCCACCAGAAAGACGAACGCCATGCCTGAAAGGTAGCAAGCCTTTCTTGGCGAGTTGCATGCTGAACTGGGCTATCACAGTATCCACATAGGATGCCAGGGATAAGCTCAACATTCTTCTCTTATGATCTCGTAAGACCTTAATCCCAAGAATGTAGCCAGCTTCTCCCAGATCCTTCATTTGGAACTGTTCGGATAACCAAACCTTGATTTCGGACATCACTCCCTCGTTGTTTCCAAATAGAAGTATGTCATCAACGTATAGTGCAAGGAAGACCACGCTCCCACTGACACAAAGTCGGTAAACATAACTTTCGTTTTCCAACTGTGCAAATCCATAGGATTTAATCACATCGTTGAAACGTAAGTTCCACGACCTTGAAGCTTGCTTAAGTCCATACAAGGACTTCCTAAGCTTCCAGACAAGATGTTCTTCTCCCTTGCTTATGTAACCCTCGGGTTGCTGCATATAGATGTCTCTACCTTCTTCAAGGTAACCGTTCGGAAAAGCGGTTTTGACATCCATCTGCCAGATCTCGAGGTCCATATGCGCAGCTATGGCAAGGAGTATCCAGATGGATTTGAGAATGGCTACGGGTGAAAAGGTTTCGTCATAGTCAATGCCCTCTTTCTGACTATAACCCTTTGCCACCAGCCTGGCTTTAAAAGCCAAGATCTTTCCATCCGCCCCTTTCTTTCTTTTGTATACCCAGCATCATTTTTTACCTGCTTTCTAACTTATCAAGTTCCTTCGACAGTACGTGTGCCGGACAACCCCATACTCTAAACTTGCACAAACTAGGTTTGCGACCAAGGAAGAGCGCAGAAGGTGTCTTAGGAACTGATTTAGAAGGCACCACATTAAGCACGTAAGCTGTTGTTTCCAATGCGTAACCCCAAAATGAAATTGGTAAGTTTGCATAACTCATCATTAATCTTACCATCTCTAGAAGAGTCCTATTTCATCTTTCAGCTACTCCGTTTTGCTGGGGAGTACCCGGTGCAGTCCACTGGGATGTAATCCCATTTTCTGACAAATACTGCAGGAACTCGTTACCGAGGTATTTGCCACCGCGGTCAGATCGCAGTGACTTGATAGTTTTCCCGACCTTCTTTTCTACTTCAGTCTTGAACTCTTTGAATTTCTCAAAGCATTCAGACTTGTAGCAAAGCTGGTAAACGTATCCATACCTTGAGTAATCGTCAATGAAAGTGACGAAGTACTCGTACCCTCCACGAGCCTATGTGGACATCGATCCACATAAGTCAGAATGGATCAATTCCAACACGTCCTCTGCTTGAGAATGACTAGCCTTGAAAGGCCTAGTTGACATCTTGCCCTTGATGCAGGATTCACAGACTTGATAAGGTACAGCCCGGACTAAGTCCAATGTACCGTCATCTGCAAGTCTCTGAATTCGCTTCAAGCTGATGTGACCCAGTCTCAAGTGCCAGAGATATGTAAGATCCTAATCAGAAGAAGTAAGTTCTCTCTTCCTAGTATTATCAATTACGGATGAATTACATGCAATACTTGCGGAAGACTTATGATTACAGTTAACAACATAGAGAGAATTATTCAGCATTCCACGACAGATAACACCTTTATTAACAATGATAGAAACACCACTATAAAAAATAACTGAATATCCATCAACATAAAGTTTGGAAACTGAAATAAGGTTTCGCCGAAAATCCAACACGTATAAAACATCTCTCAATGTTAAAACATAATCATTAAAGTACAAGGTGAAATCTCCAATGGCAACTGCACTCACTTGTGTTGCGTTCCCCATCGAGGTGGTAACCTCATCATTCTTCAGCACCCTCCTCTGTGTGAACCCCTGCAAAATGTAACAAACATGATCAGTAGCTCCAGTATCCACTACCCACGAATGAGTAGAAACCGATGCTAAACATGTTTTCGTTACAAATGCAAATTACGTACCTTGTCTCTTGGCATTCGGACAATCCACCTTTCCGCATCCAGCACACTCGTTCTTCTTTGGAGTGACCTTGGCTCTCTTCCCCTTCCTACACTTGCTATCACTGCCTGTTTTCCTGAACTTGCTCTCAGCACCATCATCTCCAACCTTAGAGGTTGTCGAACCAGTGCTAAAGCCAGACAGAACAGGTTTCCGTGCTCGCATGGTAGACTGCTCCACTACAAGATCCTCAAGCAGCTCATGCAGAGCATACTCTCCCTTTGCAGCAGCAACTACCTTAAAGTCATGATAGAATTCCGGAAGAGAATTCAAGATATTATCAATCTCGCCTTGCGCACTGATATTACCACCCTGCACAGTAAACTGTCTCATGAGATCAATCACAAACATCATGTGCGTAGTCACTGAACTATCCTCAACCATCTTCTTGCACACAAGATTGTGCACAAGCTTACAGTTAATAGTTCGCTCCACTTTGCTAAAGGCCGTCGAGAGTTCCTTCCAAAGCTCTCCAGCCCTTTCGAGGTGTTCATACTTATGCCTTAATTCTCTAGACAGGGAACCCGTGATGAGCCAGAAGGCAAACTCATCAGCATCCTCCTATCTGTCATAGAATTTAAGCTCAAGTTCGCACACACCTCTTTGAGAACGCAACAGTGGATCCATGTGAAGATCATGTGCTTGATTTTTCAGATAAATGATGTGTTTGATGCAGAAACTCCATTCATGGAAGTTTGGACCAGTTAGAGGATTGAGAGCAAGTATATGATCGACAGTAGACATAGACATATCTGAAACAATAAAGAATCTTAAATAAGAAAATACATGTTGAACTTCGAAAACAAATGCATTGAAAACCTTTTACTAAATCAAATACAAATGTTTTCCACTAATTGCCCAAGAGTTCCCACCGCAAGCTACACTCGTAGACGTTTACGATGTCACCCTCAACCAGAACTGCGGGTTTTAAGCCCCAATCCATTTAATTTCACTACCATGTGAGGATGCTTTTGACACTAGAAATTAATAATTAGTGAAAACCTTAGACCAAGCCATCTCTCAAGAACAGGGATGCAATTCTTGCATTATATTCTAAGATGCTTCTAAGCAATTAACCACAAATTTAACTCCGGCCAAAAGAGACAGTTTAGCATGGCACGTAACCATACCGCACAGCCCTTAAAGCTTTTGTTATCTATAATTTAAATCAATCCTAGAATATTTGTGAAAGAGATCTACGCAAGCTACACTCGTAGACGTTTACGCAAAGCCCTCCCACTATTCACATGATTTAAATTGTTTGTCAATAAATCACAACAACCGTACCCATGCACCTCCGGGAACTAGCAAGCTACACTCGTAGCCGTTTACTAGAACGAGAGATACACTTACAGCCTAGGACCGCTTTGTGGAGGTCTACTGATTTTAATTAAAGTCTCTGCTTAGTATTTTTCTTTTAAAAGGTTTCTTTATGCGCACGCATAATTTCTTTGTCATTATATTTTCCAAATTTTTGCATGTAATTAAACAAGCCCAAAAATTCCCAAAATATAATCAAACAAAAGAAATTAATCACATAAGCATGCTTGAAAAGCTGTAAATAATAAAAGCGATAAATCATGCTTTTCCTATTATCTACACATGCTTAAATGCGCACATAAATAAATCACATATCATACGAGGACAATTAAGGCAAACAAAAATTCCTCGTGGTCCCAAAAATAGAAAATAATATCTATCTATAACAAATTTGAATTTTGAATTAATTTGGATAAATCCAAATCTTTTCAAATCTTCCAAATCTTCAAGGGCCTTCAAATCTGGATACACAAAATCTTTTGGATTTTTAGGTCTTTGTGATCTGATGATTTGCCCTAACCCTAATGCAAACCCTAGGGTTTACACAGGATTGCACAAACCACAAAAACACAAGCCACCGCGACGGGACAACAGCAGCCGACGACAGCCGAAGCTGCCGCCAGGCCGGCCACCGACCAACGCCGTGCGCTCGCGCGCGTGCCCCCCGCGCTGCTGCCGTGCCGCGCCTGCTCGGCCTCGCGCGCGCGCAGGCCGCACGTCGTGGGTGCTGCCCACGCGCGCCGTGCGCACGCCGCATGCCCCGGCCGCGCCTCCCGCGCTGCCGCCGTCGTCCGCCGTGCCCAGCCCTTCGTCGGCTCCGTCTTCGTTCTTCGTCCTCGACCCGTCCAATTACATAAATTTGAAAATTACAAAACAACTATTCTATTAAAATTTTCAAATCTACACTAATCACGGATTTTCTCGTGATTTTACAAAAAATAATTCAGCCCTACACGGATAAACCACCGCGGGCTGAATCAACGGGTTGCCACGAGGAACAAAAACCAAACATCCACAAAACAATAAATTCATACATGCATATCGAATTTAATTATGAACAATAGAGCCATAAATCAGAAACCTGGCTCTGATACCAATTGTAGGGTTTTTCCGTGAACCGAATCACCAAAACCAAATGAACTGGATCGATTTATGGATATTGCACATAATCAAAATTCATAAAACCCTAGCATGCTCCTATGCATTTAATACATATCGTGGATTGAGGAATTACCATTATTCCGTCGAGTCTGATCCGATCTTTTGCGTTTGAATTCCAAATTCCAATTCAACCACGCAATTCGATTTTATCTGCGGAATCAGAAATTAGAACCCTAATTTCTTAAATAAAATCAAAAATAAAGAGAAGAAAGAAATAAGATTTATGTTCACCAGATCAGATCTTCATGGCTGTGTCTCGGTGCTGGTCAGATCTACTACTGGTGAGGACTCCGTAGATCTGTTACTTGAGCAGGACCAAAATCAAAATTCTCCTCCCTCTCTCTTTCAGGATCGGCGCCCCTCTCTCTCTCTCCTTAGGGTTTCAACTGATTTGAATCTTAAGAAAAGTGGCTAAGGTTTCAGAGAGTGAGAGGTCTATTTATAGACCTAGGATTACAAAACCCTAGTGGGCTCCTGGGCTCAATTCAGCACACTTATTGGGCCAGACCTGGTACCTAATGCAAATAATAAAGTGGGCCTATAAATTAATTAATTCCCATGTCCACAACCCAGGACACAATTAATTAATTAATATTAATTCTTTTTCACCACAGAATTAATACTGACCTACCCCTTTATTACCACGTTATGAGAACGGGTTGCATTAATTGAGAATCCCCATATTTAGGGTTACCGGACATCCATTAATTAATTGGAGCCTCTGACAAGCTCTAACTACAATTAATTATTATCTTATAATTCCTGAGTAGTACCACTCAAACCTTATCACTCGTGTCTGAACTTAATCAGCCTGCAGGACTTTGGCACGATGAATGTTATTGAGCTCCTCAGGGAATGTCCCCATCCTATTACTCGGATATGGTTACCTAAGTCCAGTCTCAGGCGGTACTGCACGAACTGCTGTTACCCAAGATGCGGATATACGAGCACGTTACTTAGGCTCTCCACCATGGCAAGTCAAAGCAACAGTCAACCCATGCAAACCCCTGAACCTTCGTTAGGGTTTGGACTCAATCAATATAACGAGATCTTGTATTTGCTGATGTCAGACAGACGAATACATCTCACTGCGGTCCATCAATACGCCACCTCTGCGTACCAGCATGTCAAGTAACCAAGACAGACTACTTATTCCGACAATGCCGCAGTCATCCGGACAGACGTATCCTCATACGCTGTCTCGGCTGTGATCAGGTTTATGTCTCACTAGGTCAAGTGAGCATACTGTCTTCTATGATCTACAACACGTCGTATGATCGTCCCTATCGGTGAGACAAGAGGATACCATTGTTCATACATGTAAGATTGTTAACAGATAGGAGAAATAAACCGTTGTATACTCATTATAATAAATGTACAAAACCCATCACTTCTTTCTTTGACTCTTCTTCTGAAGTGATGTATCCATCATCTTTGTCGGGATTGTCGCGCACCTCTGTTCTTGACAACATCGCCTAGGCAATGGCCCTTGATGCTATTCGCTAAAAAATATTTTTGAGCCTTTATCTCCTCTTTGTCCACACGGTGGACATTCAAACTTGAGGTGATCTAGAGAATCACATTCGAAGCTAAATCAAGGAGATCTCTTCACGAATCTCTTGTCCTCTGTTTAGGCAGAATTCTTCTTGGCCTTTGCTTTCTCCCGGAGCTTGGCCAGTTTCCTCATTTGTTCTCCAAGCTCTTCTACAGAGCTCTCTCATTTCTTCAGGTAGGATGTCGTGGTGGAGGGTGTCTTTTACCAAATTTGACTGACCGACTAGTATGTCATTTTGAAATGGTTTCTTTAGCCTCCACTTGCTGTCCTTCTTCACAAAGTATGTAGCATCTTTGGTATGGTGGATTGGTGAACTGACCACTCAAACAGCTTCATTATTGTTCACCATTTGGATATCTCACTCGAGATCTTGGAGTTGAGCAAACTACTCCTTTGTAGAGATAATTCTTCTTTAAACTGGTTGTCTTTACGAACTAGTCCTCCTTTAGCATTTTGGACAAAATTTTGGCGTAGAGATCCGTTGTTGAATATACTCTATCCAGCGCCTTGAGCTTGCTAATGATCGTGTCAAATCTTGCCTCCATGGATTTGATCTTTTCTCCAGGAAACATCTAAAAAGATTCATACTTGTCGACACACACTTGGAGCTTGTTCCGTTTCATTTGCTCTCTCACTTGACCCAAGCCTCCAAGGTAGTCCCACACTTCTTTAGCGTTGTCGAATTGCATTACTTCATCAACAAGTGCCTCTTGTAGAGCTAACAGGATCTGCTCATGAGCAACGGAGTCCAGTTGGGCGCATTGTTTGTCCTCTGGTGACCATTCGCCATAGGGCTTCTCGATCATCTTCGTGCCATCATGACCTCCGATCTAGGTGTTGACCTTCATGATCTTTATTGGTCCATGCTCGATGACGTCAACCATCTCTGGATGTATACTTTTGAGTTGGATGGTGGACCGCTTCTTCCAGATGGCAAACTTATCCGCCAAATACAGTGGAAGCTTTGCGATATTCATCATCGATGTTTAACCTTCTCGTTAGACAAAATAAAGAGTGCAAGGAAATGAATCTGGTCCTTAACGACTAAAAGCAGTTCTGCCTGTAAAGACCGACTTTCTCTGATACCACTTATTGGTCACGAGATCAGAGTAAGTATACTATGCAGTGGAAATTTTTATGTTCAAACTTGCACTCAGAAACAGGTGGTTCTTGACCAGTTTGTGTTCTAGAAAATAGTTTGTCAGTGAGTGGGATTTTTATAGTTCAGTTAGAATATACTTCAACACTAGAATGTGTTGAGTTTAAAAACCTTTGGGGAAATGTAAAAAGCAGTAAAGAACAAGAATTTATACAGTTTTGTAGAACTCTTCCTACGTCCTCTCTTCAGACCATGGTCTGGAAATTGACTAAGCCCCCATTACAGAATAGTCTTGAAATCTATCGCTAGCTAGTGATGCTAGTGTTTACCAGTCCACTAGTTCACTTGTCCAGGCTTCTGGTTCCTTCGGCTTCACAGATTTGGAGTGTGTACACACCACGCAGCCTCCTCCTCCAGAGTTGAGAGCTTTATAGTTCCTCCCGAACTGTCGAACTGGTTGGCTAGATGCCATAAGAATCACTGCTGGAGATCTGCAGTGACTGCTTTGTTCTTTCTAGGAGAGAAAGAACACCAATAAAATAACTCGAGCTTAGAAGTTGTGAGTATCGTGTTTAAAAGATGGCACATGGTAGGCTGAGAATTAGCCTTGATGATAGAAATGCTTGAGTTTTCACTTGCAAAGTGTCGTTGCTTTTTCTCGTTTCTTTTTTTTCACTTTGATACTTCGTGCATTTATAGACAAAGTATTAGCATTTCAAGTTGTAGCCGTTTAGAGATATTTGAATATCGTCCAATTTGATGTGTCTCTTTTCTAACAAGAGCAAGGCGCTTTTCTTGAGATTCTGCACCTGCTCGTCCTTTTCTAACACAAGATGTCGACATTCTGCTTTTATGTCAGAACGGATCTGCCAGTTCGAGGAAACTGAACTGGTTCATGTTTCATCAATCTATAATGAATCTCCATTCTTAAAGGTTGATCTTTGTTGATTTCTTTGACTTGTTCTCTTTGTCTCTTCATGTGAGAGGAAACTGATATTGTAAACTAGAGATGATCCAGGCTGGTGTCTTCGGTCAGTTTCTCTAAGTAATCATCTTCAAACTAGAAGCTTGTCTCTTTTTTCTTCACACAATCCAAAAGCTTGTCTTAGGGTTTCCACCTAGTTTGTTTTGATCAGCTTTGTTAGTTTTGTTACAACTCGATATATACTAGCAAGACTTTACAAGTTTTTCATGTGAACTAAACTAATCTAAAGATACTTCTAACTTGGTGGTTTCTGTACAATTTTTTGACACATCAAAACAATAAATACTTGTAAGAATACCTCCTAACAACCAATGTTAAACTAATTAAACATTAGGTGTGATATAATTTAAACAACGATCACTTTTTCAAATAATCTTTTGTTAACCACTCTGAAAATCCAAGCATGAAGATTGTGTGTTAAATCAGTATTAAACTATTAATGCACGAGATCGGCAAAATAATAATAATAATAATAATAATAATAATAAAATAATAAGAAAAGACACATTTTGGTCATGTTTCACTATGGGCATGATTAGTAGTGGGCAAGAATTGATTAGTGCTGGTTGAAGTCATGTTTATGTTGGGTAACACGTCATTATCTAAGCCGCAACGCATCAAAACCACCACCATGCTGCTCAAAGTAGCCTTCACTTTTTATTTTCTTTTCAAGTTTTTAAGTTCTTCTCAAACTTTCATAATTAAGTTATTGAAAATCTTTCTGTCACACATCCCCACCATAAAAAGGAAATCTTGGTCTCAGATTTTTATGGTTTTATTTATTTATTTATTTTCATGGATATTTCTTTTTTATGTAGAAAGTTTAATTGTCATAAAAGGAATTAAAAATAGGATTTTGTTTAGTTATATTTGCTATTTGTTGGTTTTAAAACATACATCGAAATCTTACTAATACACTTTAAAACTTTAATTTTGCGGTTCCAAGCATACTTATAATTGTCCGAAAGAGAACAACTCATAAATCTTATTTTTTGTGAGATAGGTCTAATCGTTTAATTTTCATTTAGATACTATGAGAATTTACTAATTCGTAGATAAAATTGACTTATTCGTGGTGAAATTTAACCAATTTATATTGAAACAATCGATCTATATAAATTAACTGATTTGTAAAAGAAGTCGATCAATTCTTATATTCTAAGAATTAGCTGATTTTCATTTGATCTTATTTAAGAGTCGACGGTCTTGTTCTCAAACTTTGAAAAGTTAAGTTTGGATTTGATTTAGTAATATGAAAATATGTTATTTATTTCATACTCTTACATATATAATAATATTTTAATCTATTCTAAATTTTTGTTATTTATTTATTTCAGACTCTTACATATATAATAATATTATATTTTCTATAACAATATAACGAAAATTGATTTGAAACTAGCTGGAAAAAGTATAAAGGCGAATTCTCATATGAGACGATCTCATTATTTTTTTATTGTGAGCCGAATTTAATGAAATGATGTGTTTCTTTATTGTAAATGATATCTCACCATTTTTATTGTGAGACAAATTTAATGAAATGATGTTTTTCTTTATTGCAATTAATGTATTACTTTGTTACAAATAATGTAATTTTTAAAATGAAATGATATATTTAACTTATTGAAATGATGTATTTAACTTATTGAAATGATGTATTAAGGTCTGTCTCACAATAAAAAAATGGTGAGACCGTCTCTCAGGAGACAACTCAAGTATAAATCATATTATGTTAATCTAGAAAAACCAAAAAATGATATGCTAATCTAGATCCTAGAGATCCCAATGTTAAACTAAAGTTAATTGTTTCTCAAGAGTGATAATATTTAGTGACGATATTTTTTTTTTTTTCAAGAGTTATATCCCTATCACTTGCCTAATTTGAGCGATAACATTCCCTCTTTCAACAATCATGCCATAGTTTTGTTGATCAACTAACAACCAAATTTGTGATACAATCAATAATTTTATCAACATGTCACGATCTTATTTTAGCTTAAACAATTCCATCCAATTGATAGTATGATTGATTGAAGATGATAAAGTTTTTGAAGTAGTCTAAACTTAATCCATGCAGTTCAAAATGCTCCCAACTTAGAAAATCAATAATAATTTCCAAGATCGCCCCATGTCATGCATCTATCATCTATGAATAATTGAGGAAAAAAAGAAATGTTGGAAGAAAATCTTAACCTTATTTAGAGACAAAATCAGTGTTATGGGCTACAAATTTTAGGCCCGTGTAGGAATCAACCTCACAAGTCACAACACACATGTTCTTTGCAGGCTTACATACATGAATAATAACTTTGAACTGCCGTGGCTAGCGTTGGAATAGGTTGGGGTACGGGATAGAGCCTTCGGCTCAGTCTATCATAGGTCAAACTAAGTCGAGTTTATGTCGTAAATAAATTAGATTTAAATTATTTAAAAAAATTCTTTGGTTAAAAGACTCATACTCAAGTTTTAAAATAGACCTACGTGTAACGCCCCCGATTCGCCTTCCCGAACCTTCAAGGCGCGTTACAGGTGGGTTCGATGTTTTAATAGGGGAAGACTTAATTATCAACATGATATAAAAATCAAACGAATGAAATACATCCAAACACCCAACATTTTATCACAATAAGGGATGTCACGAAGAACAGATTCCTCGTGGAACAAGTATCAAATATGAGAATGGGTTCTCAATAAATCACATAATACAGGGAAGGAATAAATATCAGAGGTTCAAGCAGTGGAGATTTACGCAGCGGAGATACGCATATGAAGATGCATATCTGAGGATAAACTCTCATTCTGTAACTGCTTCATCTTTACACCTCCACATTCTCATCCTCGCTGCTACCTGTGCATTTTAGAAATAATACCAGGGGCTGAGTTCTTATGTACCTTGTGGAGACAATGCCCAAAAAAATATACATTTATATATATGAAAGCTATATCACACACAGATAAACCACGGAGTTTAAAGAAAACAATTGCCGTGTTTATCCAAAACATTTTCATCACATAGCCTGGCGACAGATTCACTCAACATGTATCATATCTATTTATCGTTGTGTGACTGGAAGCTCACCCACTTCCAAGTCAGGATGAACAGCTCGGAATGGGCGAACCACTAAACCCACTGTCATCAATTAGTGCACTAGTCTCAGAACACACAACATTGAGACAACGATCGATTTTAAAGGCACCACAGGTCTCTCCTTATTTCCCCAAAGGTACAACTCTCCTGCTGAGTGACCACGATATATATCATAATAGTTCGTGAACATGAGGGATCTTAATATCCCTAAAGTTAATGAGACTTGGCTCACGTATTTCATGTACCTGGTTTTGTCCTCATTAAAAAAATCTCTCTGGTGACTACAATCAACTAGAGGTACAAATATGATAACACAAAATATTTTGGCATAGACAATCAATGTCAAAACAAAATATTTTCCTGTTTTTAGAAAGCTGAGCTCACAGCTCGAAAAGGCATTTTATTTTTACCGAAGATAATCCCGACCTTTAAATCTTACAGGTGTTTAACACGTAGATGTAAAAGCTTTGGCCTGATCAATTTGTATCCCCTTCAATCATCCATAAAGGAGAAATAAATAATTAGGTGGATTATCTATGTTAACCAATCAGCATTTCAGCTGACGTTAAACCTGATACATAAGTCCTATGACAGATTATCTAAACTGATAATACCCAACAACCCAACATGCATTTTTGTACATCGAAGCATGCATTGAACTCAATCACACACCATCAAATATGTTAACCAATCCACGGTTAACAAATCAACTCATTCAAAGCACGTCTATATATTAAATGGCTAAACTTACAATTAACGATGCATTAATCAATTAGAATAATTTATCGTTCAATTACGTATCCAACTTGATTATGTAATTCACAATATTTAAAAATATTTAAAATGCCGTTAAATTTAATTGATGAAAATAAATTTAATAATTAAACAAAATATTTAAATCATGAATAAGTTAATAGTAAAATAAAATAGTCAATTAATAAATGAATAAATGTTTTAGCAAAATAATAATCAATACAATAATATTAATAATAACAATAATAATAAATATAGATATACATAATCAAATATGTGCGTGTGTGACGAGAGAAAAGGAATTCTCTATTTTTTTATTTTTTTTATAATTACA